>JAUYWV010079448.1:0-15568 GCA_032274565.1 Nematoplana nigrocapitula | reverse complement strand
CTCTCACTCACTCACTCTCTCTCTCACTCACTTCTCACTCACTCACTCTCTTTCTCTTAAACATAGAAAAGTCTTCAAACTGAGAACAATGCATCCCTTTAGTCTGAACATTGTAGAAAACAGCAGCGCAGTTCCTTTTATTTCTCTCTTTAGTTCCCATAATTGTTTTGTAACAGAGAGCAAGCCTTACCCGACACCCGCGTCCTCAAAGGCTTCCTCACAAAAAACAGAAACTAGAAGAGAATCCTCTGTGCGCATCAATGCCTTCTGTCTTCCTTTTTTAGTGTCCCTTACGCTGTAATTTTCTCGTTTAATGTTTTATGTTGCTTTTAGATTTTGTCTTTTATTTTAATGTTCTTTATATTATATTTTTATGTTTTATTGATTTGAATACTGCGTTGAAGCATGCAGAGTCTTCGTCTTCACAATATTTTTGACTGAATTGAGTTTATATAATTTACACTAAATGGTATCCTGTACTATTTAATGCTATACATTATTTATTACGAATGTCCTGCAATCCACGAAAGCACTACTAGTACTTTCGGCAACGAATGTCATGCAAATGAAAGAATGTGAATAAGCTCATGATCGATCAAATTGGAAGTTGGCAGATTACAATCAATATAGTAGCACGATGAATTAATCATAAATTATATGCAGTAAATTAACTAAATTTCGTAGGCATTGAAAATCCACAATTTAGTTAATTATTGTATACGTAAAGCGGTCACTGATTTTTGTAACCATTGATTTTACCTAGGTGATATTTATTCAACTGCCTCAGTCGAACTGACTGTATTACTCTGCCTGACGACGTACGTTTAGCACGGTATGCTGTACCAATATACGAACTGTATTTTATAGTTTATAGTTTGATTTGTCTTGGTGGTGCGCTTGGCTTGGGAGATTTTCTCCTTCTTTCAATACTTCTGCAAGTTGTTTTTTCTTCTACTGTAATCGCCGTTTCTTCAGCTGCTCTTTAATTCCACCTTTCCCTAACATCATCTGGGAACGAAACAAGTTCATTACACCGAAAAGAGCTTGCTGGATGGATGACTCGACCGATTGGAGTGGTGTAGAAGACCAGGAGAGTTCGAAGAGGAAGACATTCCTATGGGTGAGCCCACAGCCAAGTGTTCGAGGGGTACAAGGAGATCACTGATCAGTCGGTTGAGAATCGCGATGATAAACGACTCTCGCCCCTCGCCGGACACTTGAAATCTGGGATGAGAGGAATTCCCGCTAGGACAGCACTGATTTCCAATGGAGGATGGATAGTCTAGCCAAGAATGCGGGACGGAAGACGAAACAGTTCAGACGTGTGTTTCAGGTTGTATCTATCTAACCTATGTACTGTATATACAGTAGAAAGGGAAAACCACTCTTTTACTAGAACGCATGATTTATTTCAAAGATCTCACGAGATAGCGAGAGGGGGAGAGGGAGAGAGAGAGTGTGAGATCAGTTTTGAGTTGTATTGATGGATTCTGCTAGTAAGCTCAGTCGCTGAAATATTAATAACAAGTCGAAGTCGCTTCGTCGACTCTCGCTCTCTCCCACTTTCTAGCGCGCCCACGAAGGGAGAAGACCTCCACTGAGCGTACTCTTACCAAATATGAAGCTCAGGGAGGGGAGTCGAGGCAAAACACATTAGCTAACCCACGCTCTCTCCTCCTCCCCTAGCAAGATACATCCTTGATGCGTGCACCAACCAACCAACTAACGTCACATCGCTTGTGAACTCTCTAATGCATATGCCACTGACATGGGGCAACCAGAAGCAATCGCCAGTCAGAGGGCTGTTGGGTCAGCAGATCCCACCACCTGGTCATCTCAACTGCGGCTCAACGACGGCGGTCACTGTATACCACACGATAGTGCAACAGAACACTGAGAACCCTCTCATCAATGTAAGTGCTGGCGCGGTTGCCAGGTAATCGTTGTCACTTTGCCCAGAACTTCTGGCAATTAACCACGTCACGTGCTGTCAGACGCCTGATCTGATCGGGGTATAGTTGACAATTGACGCCAAACAAATAAAACTGCAGACAAAAGTTCGCTATAGAAGCAGAAAAGGAATTCCACGATCGATTGGGTGGATAGAGATATTTCCCGTCATTCTGGTCCTGCGTACATTCACACCTGCCATCAATGTATCCGTTTGCACTGCGTTAGCTTTCAAACTAAGTATGCGAAATTGGCCCGTCCATTCAAAGCAAATGGGCAGAGGTGGTTCTGGTTGGTGGCTATTTGTTTGATCAGGTTACCTTCGACTGCTATCGCGATCTCTGCTTACGACCTCCATGCAGTCGCCTTATCATGGCGTTGGTGTCAAGCTCCAGCAAGCAAAGTGCTGCGTTCACTGGGACCTCCTATGGCGATGTTCGGGTCTTCGTCCCAGGGAGCGTTGTGGCTGGCGATGTAGAGGGGGTCCCTGGGGAGCGGGAGCATCTCTCCAGCAGCGGAGGCGCACGCCCCGGCCTCCGTGGGCCTTGAGGCGTGGTCTCTCTTCTCCCTTCTTCTTCACACTCTTTTCTCTTCTCCTCTCTTCCTTTCTCTCTCTTTACTCTCCTCCCCTTTTCCTCCGTCTAATTTTTCTCTCCTCTACTACCACTGTCTTTTATCTCCTCCCCTCTTCCTCCTACTGTTTGTTCTCTTCCTCCCTCTCTATTTTCTCTCCTCCCCTCTTCCTCCATCTCTGATTTCTCTTATTTCCCTCCCACTGTCTTTTCTCTTCTCCCCTCTCTCTTTTCTTTCCTCCCACTGTCTTCTCTCTCTCTCTCTCCTCTCTCTCTCACTCTCACTCTCTCGCTCACTCTCTTTTCTGCCTCATTACTCCAGGTTGGAGACCTGAGACGTCTCTTCGATCAGGAATAACAATACAAGGTCTACACTGACTGTATTTTGGAGTAAATTCACTGTCGCGTGGATAGACGGTGTCTTCCGGTGACAAGGAGAGAACATTACAGTTCAGAGGAGACGGATAAAAAGAGAGCCGGGTGCAATGTCGCTATGTGACCGGCGAAACGCAGTGCAGCCACTTTGGCGACAATCCCAAACGAGAAAGTTGTGCTGAGACAAGAAATGTAGAAAGCAGTCACACACCGCTCCACAGCAGACGAGTCTGTTAACCCGGTTATGGGGTGTATCAATCAAACGGCGGATGTTGTCGCTAGAGAGCTATTGTATGCGCCTAATCTTCCTAAACAACAGACTGCTCGTCGAGGAAGCACAAGGCGCTGCTCCCGTCCGTCGTCTTGGGGTGACCCCTGCTTAGCTTCCCATGACACAGGGAAATTGTGAAGATATTGGCAGAAGGATATCAGAGGAATCGCTTAGCTGGAGGAAGAGTCTGTCTGAGGACCAGAGGCAGAACACTACTTTTGGTTGAGCAAATGATACAGCAGCAAGATCTGAACGAATAATGGCCAATTGCGGTGTGGCGAGCCGTTGACTATCAGCCTTTCTTTCTTATGATGACATAACAAATTCGCTAGGAAGGGGACTTGTTGATGAGTGAAAGAAAGAGCTGACCGATATAGTGAGTATGAGACAAGGTCTTCTGATTAACAACTGGAAAACGAACTCCGTGACAGCGCATAGAGAAAGGGAGATTCAGATTGAAAATGATGAACTTGAGAATGTAGACAAATTCATACATCACACCAGGAGGAGATTATTATAATTATTATAAAACAAATAGAAATTTCTACATGTCAGATCAGTCAAGTATGCACAAAAACACACACAAAAGCAGCATTCAGTTAGAAAAGTCAAATCAAATGTTCCTAGGCTCATTTAGTCAGCATACGAAATGACAGAGATGTCGTTGTTCCAGGAAGACTGGCATCTGACAGCAAAAAGGAGAGGTAGGTTGTCCTTGTGCTCAGACCTCTGCGAAAAGGAGAATCTGATCTTGAACCACTTCGGGGGCATATGTCATCGAGTGGATGAGATGTCCCGTCAGAGACAGTCGGCGTGGTTGCAGGATCGAACTTGGTGTCTTTATTGGGCTCTTGCATATAAATTCCTATTCGACATTCTCGTCGGCCATTTGATGTTGTAGGTATATCGCAGTAAGGCAGAATGACATGAGTCCAGCTCGCGTTCTAAGGTATTTGTTAGTGTCCAAGTCTCAGCATTATACAGTAGGACTGTCTCAACGGTGGCTTTGAATAGATTCGTTCGGAGAGTGTCAGACATTGTACCGGCATTCCAAATTTTGCGAGGAATGCGACAGGCAGACCATGCAAGAGCTCGACCTTTCAAGAAGTCGGCGTGTGAACATCTTATAAATCTGCCGAGGTATTTGAAGTCTGTACAGTTTGGCAGAGACTTCACTTCGTTGTTACTGGTGATAGCAGTTATCCGGTATAGACATGACTTCCGTTTTGCTTGTGTTTATCTCCAAACCTACTCTCCTTGCTGTACTAACAAGGGAGTTAAGCATTCTTTGCGCGGCTTCATGTTGGGTTGCCACCAAGGCAAGGTCATCAGCATATCCAAGAATGGATATCCGTTTCTCTGAGTACCTGTTTATGCGACGTCTGCAAAGTAGAAAACCATCTTCGACTGTTGGTAGTGCTGTTCGGATCGCCCAATCAAGTATAAGCACAAACAGGAATGGAGCAAGGGTGTCTCCTAGTAAAACTCCAGAAATAGAGGTAAAGGGTTTAGTGGAACCATCTGTAGTCAAGACAGAAGCAGTGGTATGGCTATAGAGGGACATGACCGCTTTTACAATTTTTCAGGAACATGGTAGAGGCAAGGGATTTTCGGGATCATTGAGCGACACACACTGTAGAAGGCTTTTTGGAAATCGACAAAAATAACATACAGGTGCACCTGATGACAGGTTGCCTCTTGTGCGACTCGACGCATTGCGAGGATTTGATCAACTGGACCGCGTGGGGGGAGGGGGAGCAGCGTTGTTTGTTTCACTTGATAATTAACGATTATAAACATTTTCCCCGATATGTTTGAAAGTCTGTCAACCATTGATTTCTCAGCCGGAGTAGCCGTGGGTGCACCCATAGGAATGTCTTCCTCTTCCAACTGTTCCCGACTGCACATCCTCTCACTGAAGTCTTCTCCACTCCCGCCACACTCTTCTTGGTATTCCTCTAACAACTGTTCCGACTGCACATCCTCTCACTGAAGTCTTCTTCACTCCCGCCACACTCTTCTTTGTCACTCTTCCTCTTCCTTAGTCAGTGGAATTCAAAAGTTGATCAACGGTTTCAAATATCTGACAAAGAATTTAAATCATCTCAGCAACAAAATAAAAAATATCAGCAGTTTATCTTTCTTCGTGCTGGGGTGGTGTGGACCACAATAAGAGGACGAACAGAATTGCAAATACCAATGCGGGGTCAAGTTAAATACGACGTACCAACATAGTTGGCGGTCAGAATCAATCGCATGGTGGTCAAAAGGGTCGACAAAAGTTCGGGAATATGTGCGTGAATTATCTTGTCTCGTTGAGTGTCTCGAGTGGAATCCTCAGTTAACATGAACGCTACTTCAATAACTACCAATAATCAGACAACAACAATTCTGGTCAAAACAAAAAATGTCAACCAATGTATTAAATAAGATCTGGGTACGTGATAACCGCCTTCAGAGAGAAAACGAGACAGTTTTTGACCAACAGACTTCTAAATTGACTAGGTGATGTGATGTAGCCGAAAGTATGGTGCTATCTGGTGTGCAACCGATTCTATAATGTTCTTACCTTCGCCAATGTTCCCTGCCCAGTTGAATAAGTAATTAATACGGGCCTTCTTCAATACGATTTTACTAAATTCACTAAATTCACTCTCACTCATTGTTCCCTTGATGTTGTCATTCCATCTGGTTCTTGAGTGTCACCTTCCGCATAAGAGTTTTTGTCCAATCGAATTTATCCAAGATGTTGCTTTTAGTACTACGATCCCTCCATGATACCCCCAGCGATCTTCGCCAAGCCAAAATTATTCTCTTCTCCATGGCTTTGGCAGTTCATGTCCCTGTGTGTTTTATCACTCCCCTGTCCTTCCATATCGCATCCGAGTGAGATGGTTGCGACTTCGGCCAGGGAAATTCATCGATCAATTTCTTTTATTCGCTTTGCAATATGTCTCCTTCCAAACTCGCACGAAGTTAAAATGAAACCGTTCCAGTGAAGTATGAAGAATGTTTCGTCATCGGACAAGCTGCAACGAAAAGTAAAACGATCCGGCTTAGATATTCAATTCACATCCGTCCGCATTTATATCCGTTGCATCGCTCACTAGAACATGTGGAAGCTGATTATCATCAGGTATCGACCCGAAGACGCGTTCCAATCAACACACAACAGAAATAAAATCACCGAGGAATGATTAGAACGCAAAATATTGGCCCCAGAAGCAAACAGCAGGAAAACTTTGACTGATGAACCACCCTAAACAGTATGTTATCGAATGTTTGGGTAAATGTAATAAAATTGGGCTGGTTTAAAGAGAATTGTAAAGAATCAGGGTTCCCGGTATTTTTACCAAAATTCGTATTTGTTATTTTTGTCTCTATTAAATTTTCTAGCACGGAATGCTGCTGGTCTTTGCTGGTGTTTAGACATTATCATCAGCGTCCTCTCTTCTATGTCTAACAGGACTCGTTCCCTCGCTGTCTGAGGAATGAGCTCTGCGCAGAAATGGGCGGAGAGTACACGTAAAGCTGCTAGATGACACACAGACACGGTAAGTTGATGGTGGACGTTCGTTAACATGAACTTCACTGGCAGCACCATCACTCGTGATAAGCACCAATCACGTAGTGTGTACAGAGCGCAGTACACCACCGACGACTGCCGGTGGAGCAGCAGACTGCGCTGGATTACACACATTTCATGCCGGATTAACTACAGCCGCAGATACGCACGACCCCAGGAAAATGCTCTCCGGATGGTGAGCACACGAGGCTGGATGATGAGGAAAAATCACAATGTTCAGCCAAATTTCACCAAAGCACCACTTTTCCAACGCAGAAAGAAATTCACAGGCACACGGAAAAAAGGTTATTCGCAGAACAAAAGAAAAACAAAGGGATCGCGTCAATGCCAAAACAAATTCGATGGTTAGACAGAAAATAAAGGCTTAGTAGGAAAATAAACTAATAGAGTTCCTTTTGAAGGGTCAATAAACTGCAAACAACCGTCTTTACTTCTAAAAAATGGTTAATAACAGTCTTCCTGGATAAAAATAAAGCTTAAAGATAGTTTTACGACTAAAGAACGCCTGTCGACTGTCTTTACGGTAAAGAACACTTAACAATAGTTTCACGCGTAAAAAACCCAATAATCGTCTTCAAACAGAGAAAACGCTTAACAACCGTCATTGTGGACAGATAAAGAAGGCTTAATAGCAGTCTTCGTGGATAGAGAAAGCTTAACAACCGTCTCCATAGAGAGAACGCTTAACAATCGTCTTCATGGATACAGAACGCTTTCACGGATAGAGAAGGCTTAACAACCGCTTTCATGGATATAGAAAGCTTAACAACCATCTTCATGGATAGAGAACGCATAACAGCAGTCTTCGTGGATAGAGAAAGCTTAACAGCAGTTCTCATGGATAGAGAAAGCTTAACAACCGTCTCCACGGAGAGAGAACGCTTAAGAAACCGTCATCCTAGAGAGAGAACGCTTAACAACCGTCTCCATAGAGAGAACGCTAAACAATCATCTTCATTGATAAAGAACAACCGCTTTTATGGATAGAGAAGGCTTAACAACCGCTTTTATGGATAGAGGACGCTTAACAACCGCTTTAATGGATAGAGAACGCTGAACAATCATCTTCATTGATAAAGAACAACCGCTTTTATGGATAGAGAAGGCTTAACAACCGCTTTTATGGATAGAGAACGCTTAACAGCCGTCTTCAAGAATAGAAACCGTTTAACAACTGTGATGCAGAATTCTTAGGTCACTCACCCCTTTCGGAGGCAGTAGTGGGATGCGCGGGAATCCGAACTGACGGTCTGGAGACCCGACGTCCCCTTCGACAACAGCAACAGGCGATACTCACAATGCACAGGAAGACCGCAACTGCCGAGCCTAACCAGGGGGAGGGGGTCGACAGAAAGAAATTAGAAAGAAATAAGAAAAAAATTCTGCCGGCTACCGTTTCTTTGGTCTTACCTATAATCAGACCTATTAAAGCAGTCTTTCCGATGAAATCGATATAGCCATCTGCTCTCACTGTGGATATAAAGGTGCAGAAAACTGAAAACAAAAAGAAAAACACAAATGTATTATTAGAACACTAAAGCCAGTGATTTCATTATGCTTATTCCAAGTTTCACATTTTTCAGTATCGCTACATGCTATACTACTATGAGTAGAAATTACAGCTTATCAGCATAAAAATCTAATAAGCGAGGACACATCTAACTAAATGTACTAATTATCCAAAATAGAAATATTTCCGTATCAATTTTCAAGATTTGTATTATTGGTTGAAAGAAAAATATAACACAAATTGCTGCTCAACACAAAATAGATAATTAATTTCGATCTGAAACAACTAAAACCAATTTCTCTAAACGTCAAACTAAAATCGACTTTGCACATAAGCGTGCCGTACAGAGCGACAGAGCGAGAGGACGGCGAACAGCAGCCAGCTCCCTCCGACGTCTTCATTCGCTGCACCCTGGATTAGACAAAATTGACTGACCCTTGCACTGATTCCCCCTGCCTGACACACTTCGGCTAAACAGTCTGAGAACAGTAGGTATAGACAGCTGTTGGAAGACTGCTCCACTCCGATCGATACTAACGATAAACTGGTACGTTGTAGATTAGATAGCGCATTGTCGGGTTTCTAGTGTTCAATCCAGTGAGTTAATCAGTTCCCTTTCCGGCTCTTTCTGTCCTGTTTCTAGAGCATCACACTTCCCGTCTTGGCGTCTTATAACTTCACTTGAGAAAAGACGAATAATTGTGTTTAGGAAATTCCCCATCCATACATAATATGGTTATGTATCTCAGAAAAAAACGCTCGTTACTTTAGTGTAGATAAAATGACAGTAGAGTACATAATAACAAATCTGCTCTACGCACAGACATCGCCGGACGCTAACTGCGCGTGATCTGATTGGACAGTTTAAACTGCGAAATAGAGCAGCTGTGCCAGAGACAAGTATGTAGGGTTATTTATTCCACTCTTATATTCATGGTAGATAAGAATAAGTTTGATTTATGCAGGGGCCACGGAACAGGGGAGCCGGGGCGCGCGCAAAAATAACACATTTTTATTTCCGATTAGGGCGTTATTTGAGGATGTAGGGCGATAGATTGTACGATGCAAGGGCGCAAATATTTTATAAACTGTTCGGCCCCCTCAGAAAAATATTGCTCCGCGGCCCCTATTATGCCTATTTTAGGAAACTAGTATAGGGGAGAGAGGGGGTCGCAAGTTTGATCATAGTACAAAAGACACTGAAACCTGCCTGCCGAGAAAGCTACAGCATGTAAAAGCACAGCCAGTGCCTTTAAATAGGAAATGGTTGAAAATTGACTAAGAAATCTAGGTGTATGTCACCACCTCTTTAAACACATTTAAAAGACTAGATTTATTGGTCTTGCTAAGATAGTCAAATGAGTGTAAGGACTTATTTACACTGCAAATCAACACTACCAAATAAAATCATTGCATACCAGTTTATTTTCAATTATTTGTAAAATGAATACATAAGATAGTACAAGTGACCTTTCGGTATGTTAGTAAGTCAGCCTATACACTTTGGTGCCTAAAAGAATGCCACTCCAACGAAATGCCTAAACTTTATTCTCCGCTTTCTACAGATGCACAACTAAAGGGCCTGGTTGCTCACGTGCCCACATAGTTAGGAAGAGGCCGTGGTACTTAACATTTAGCAGTGAACATACAGCTAAATTTAGGAGCTCCTAATGTATATGAAACAGACCTAATAACGAAAAAATGGCATTACCTACTAAAACTCTTATCTTATTGGTTTACTTGTGGGTATTCCAAGTGGGGCTCAACGCTAGATTCGGCTGCTTCTAAAATTAGCTGCTGGTAAATTTAGGAGCTGCTAGCAGTTTAATGAAACAGGCTCCTGGTCATCTAGTTATCAATTACTTGAGACTTGCTCTCAACTGAATCGAATGGCAAGTCTTCTTGATCACCGTCCTATATGCCTAAAGGGCGCGATTTAAATACAGAAATTTAACTATAAATTTCAGGGTGGCACCTTTAGCTGTGCACCTAGTGTATGAGAGGTTAATCGACGAGATTGAAGTCAATGGGTGCTAATTGTTACCTTTACATAATACTTACAAAGCAAAATAAGATAGAGTGAATTGTTGATTGGAAGAGAACAGCGAATAGTCATTTCGGCTTCTGAAAATAGAATTACTAGAAAATATAAATACTCTGCAAATTTCAATTCAAAGGACTCTACTTTTGTGGCATAAAACTCCAATGAAAGATGCAGGCTACAATTTTATTTACATTTTGTAAATCATGAAACAAATTAATTTAAGGTTGCACACAAAACTTCTAAATATCTAGGTTATAATAGTTGCATTTTCACTCCAGCTGTTTTTACAAGAACACTCTTTAAGCTTCTGATATAGAATTGTAGTAGTTAGAGTGGATGAGATCTTGTATATATGGCTATCCTCCAAGATAGATTCCTTCCTCTTTCCAGCACCATGGCCTTCCACTGCCTATCCTTACAGGTATATGGTGGTATCATGCGTTGATGGCCTATCTCCCCTAGTTCCAGAACTGCCTAACCCGTCCCTCTTAGTGTGGTGAACTACTATAAGAAGAAGAGAAAGAGAGTAGGGTAAATGGAAAAATGATAAGAGAAATGATGGAAGAGAAAAAGAGTAAATTAGAATAAAGGTAAAAAGAAAGGAATCAACATAATAAGAAGAAAAGAGAGCATGTAAAGAAGGATAAAAAGTTTAAAAGAGTAACTGGAGTAAAAACAATGAACTAAAATAAAGTAAAAGTATGAATTCAAAAAGCAAAGGTAACAGACCTGTTTATACTAAATATTAGAAATAAAATATTTGCTCATAATTTTAAAAAGTTATCAGTAGTTTAGCTTATATTTAGAAGAAAATAAACAGAGTAGAATATGTATGTAAAAATAATTGCATATTCTATATTTCATTATAGCTACAATTATATAGTAATAGTACACATTATAGAAATAAATATAGTATTAAAACCTATGTAAAAAGCAAAATTGAGTAAAATTCCACCATTTAATAGGTGCAGAATTGGTCGACAATGGTGTCGACAAGTAGATGGAGAACATCAGGTTGTCTGGGGCAATACTGCCAGACTCCTGTAGAGTGACATCAGTCATTCTGGCATGCTGCGGAATGGGATCAAGAAGTAGGAGCTTTTCTAAGAGGTACTCACAAGCAGTGATGAAGAAATGTGTGACATTGATGTAAAACTCCACCATCTTGTTTTCTCAAGGATGAATGTACTCTTGGTTAGCGATGAAATCGCAAGCTTATTGGCCAATCACTATATATTTATCTCTCTTGTAGTTGGCAGCAACTTTGAAATCAATCTTGTGTACCAACTTTCCGGGTGAGAAAGCATGAGAAGAGGGAGAGCAATAATTTCAGGAGTGATCACCAAAGTTCTTGAGTGAGTATGTTGGTATGTGTTTGTAGTGAGACACTGGTGTGCTTACTCTCAATTGCTTAATATGTATTTGTTGGACATTAAATAAAGAACTTGCATTACTACAAGTTGTAATAATGTTAATAATTATTTTTAATATTAAACTGCATAAAAGTTTTTTAAGCTAAGAAATTGATTATTTGTCATTTTTCTACTGTACATGTTTCTGTAGTCCATAGTTTAAGTGTCAAATCCATAGAAACAATGATCAATCCGTAGTTATGAACAGGTCTGAGGAAATAGCTTAGTCTATGCTATAGTGGAAAGATATATGAAAGTAAGCAAATGGAAAACATTTGAATAAATGAATAATATAAAAAATAAGCAGTAGATTTCAGAAAAAAATAATTATAAAAATGAGCTAATAAAATGCGAAATAATGATTTTTTAATTAAAATTAGAATAGATTTTATATTATAATTAGAAATGTTAAAAAAGTCTCACTGATTAATAAATTTTGGGATAAAGATTTATACAGTGATGCCACTCCCCAAAACAGAAATAATACAGCACAACTGAAAAAATACCGCGCCATATACCTATTACTTGATTTAAAATCTCAAAATCGATAAATATACTAAATTTATAAAATGATGAGTGCAGTTAATACAATTAGGTAATACAAAGAAGTTCAGGACAATTGCTAGTCCCTATTGGAATGGATTAACATAGCACGGACAGTGTCCGGCGAATTTTGCATAATGTTTTTTGTGGCGTGGCGAAAAAATGCTATAAGTTTGTGGCGTGGCAAGGTGGTGAGAAAGTTTTTTTGTCATTTTGTGGCGTGACAAGACAATACACCTTACTTCAGTGGCGTGGGGAAAAATATATGTGCATTTTCATTGGGATGCCGCACAGTGACTTGATCTCGTAGTCAAAATCCTCAAGCCAGTTTCGAAAGATTATTGGCAATATCAATTGGATTCATCGCAAACTGAACATTGTGGTAGCAGGCCAGATTGCCGGAATTCTTGAAGGATGCCCCAGCATTGAAAACTCAGCATTTCAGTTCCACTCGGTTTGCCCCATCATCTTTCGTTATGGTTAAGAAATTAGTTCGCGAGTACTGGGTTTGGGTCACTACATTGCAGGAAGCCAAGGGAATGTAGCGAATGGAAAAGAAGCGCCTGCAGTACATCAAGTCTGCCCCATTTGTTTTTGAAGTACTGACCCTGCATGAGATATTGAAGCCTCTGTGCGTGTTGATGCTTCACTGCCAAGACCAGCAGCAACCGGTGTGGCATCTAGCAAAGAACTCCAGCTTAGTTGCTTCGGCGCTACATGATTGTGGGAACTGGCTCCGTGGCGAAGACAAAGTTACATCTGCAATGCCTTTACTGTCGAAGTATGTGAGTGACATCAACGAGGGCACGTGTTTTGAGGTTAATATCAGTCCGCGAGCAGCTGACCTGCAAGACTAGCTGGCTCAGATGAGGATGGAGCAGATGAAGATGAAGAGGATCATGAAACTGAGACTCCTGATGAACGTTCGGTTCAAGATGCCCGCCAGGGTGTGGTACGGATGTGCGGCAAATTTAGTTCGGCCATGTCTCGCAGAATGGAAAAAATACATTGACTCCTCCATTCACCTACTTAATGCCACATTTAGTTTCACTGGCTATTTGAGATTCTTAACCGGCAAGTTAGTGAGGGGTTCATGTGTCTCTCTGACACACGAACGGCTATTCGCGTGTCAAGGTGATGTGGCCTTCAGCTGAATTGTACAAGCAGCAAAGACGAGGAAACAAATTGCAGATTTACTGGAGCAGGAACCCGGTACAAGCGAAGAGGATTTGCATAACATCTACAGGAGCACAGTAAGATGGGTCGTATGGGGGGGGAGACAGAGGCAGCGCAGTTATCCAATGGAAGGTTTTCATTCCAACGAACACAAGGAATATGCCATTGGACAAGCGACTGGTTAATTTGACCGACATTGCCTCAAATGCACAAGATATGGTAACCACGGCACGTATGGACTTCGGCGATGGATTTGATTCATTTGCTGTTGACGAAGCAGCATTCATTCAGGAGGCCTACGTAAATGAAGTGTTATACAAGCGTCTCGGACCACCATTGTGGCATTTTTTATTGGAGCCTCGCTAAGGGTGGCCCAGAATCCATCGTAGGAAGCTTGTATAGTGTGAAAGGGGTGGCAGCAAACGCAAGGGGCTAGTCATGAGACCTTGGAAACTAGAACACGTTTATCCTGGCATTGCCTCCTAGTGTACAGGCCATGCCGGAAACAGTTGATAGTATCGCGAAATAAAAGGAGCAGCACACAATAATTCGGAAGAGGAGCCAACACTACACACTAGTCACTTCTCAACACGCGGTTCTCTCTAGTCTAAAGAACACGTCCGGTCGGGTTGACTTGATTTGATCTGTCGTACCAGTTTTTAATTGTATTAGCTACATTCAATTTTATCTTTAAGATGTACGAGTCGCCATTATTAGAAAAGAAAATGTATGTAAATTGTCTGTATATAATGCGATACTCTGGTTGTCAGCGAATAAGCTGTAGCATATTGGCCTACAGTAGGCGAACAAACGTTTGCGAGAACGACTGCCAGCAAATTGCATAGATTTGGCACACACATAACTATAATAAGCAAACTTTAAATAATAATTTCCTGGAGTGTTTGTAGCACCCCAAACGTCGTCTACCCTACATTTAATCATAGCAAGGTTATCAATAATCCACGAGTATGAATATTTTCACCAGATAATAACTATAATTTATGTAGAAAAGTTTTTCAAAATTTGAAACAAAAAAGTTGCAAAGCTGTATGTAGAATGCTTTGGGGTGCCTGAAACACCCTAAATCCTGTAGAACGATTCTGATCATCAGACCATCTGCCTCATCGAATGCTATAGAATAGTATCTACTGTGGCGAATTGAGACAGATATATTTTCTTTACAGACTAAAAACTATAAAATCAAAATGTTTGAAAAACCGCCCAACTTAAAAAACCGCCCATATCATCAAAATACCGCATGTACGGAAAAGACGGGCCCCAGTGGCAACACTGGGTAACGGACACACAGTACAGAAATGCAATGACGCATCTAAGAATAAGGAGACACATTTTTTTATATTTACAGAAGAGTTACCGCTGACTCAGTGAGAGTAACAGGGGAACAGAAATAGTAAAACTAGTAATATACGTAGTGGATATTGATCACTTACCTGACATTACCATAAAATTTGTCTTTGGCTTTTTTAATCTGTTCCACCTTCTCTTCTGACATAATTTTCTTGACATGGTCGTCAGATTCGCAGGAAACCTTTTCGTCCCATATTTCAGCAACTTCTTCTAACTGCTCCTAAAAATGGATAAGACTTCATTTTATTAAAAACGCGACCAAAATACCCAGACATTTACAAACTAACAAACATATGTACACAGATTCCGTCTAAGTCTCCTCTTCCCAGTAAGGAAGATATTTATTTTATTTACTGAATTTTTCTAAATTGATTTATGAACAAAGCATTTGGTAAAAGCAAATTTTTAATATTCTTTCAAAAACGTTTACTATGGAGGAATAGTGTTTATATAAAGTAGTCATACGTAATGGCATGCTCTAAAACAGTTATGTGGTGTCATTTTGCAATTAATTCCAAGTAAAAACATTATTTGACTTTGGGGCGCGAGTCAGCACCCCGTTTCCACTGAGGACGGACTGCACATGATGCTCATCTGCAAGGATGACAATGGAGGGATTGTCACCAAAGATGGAAAGGGGGAGATCAGATAAGTAGTGCACAAAAAAGTGAGAGGTCATACGGGGACATGAGGCTCGAGGGAAAAGGTGGGAGTCGTGAGCTGGGCCAGACGAACACTTTCGGAATAAGAGATATGGCAGG
>JAUYWV010079337.1:4433-15569 GCA_032274565.1 Nematoplana nigrocapitula | reverse complement strand
CGGGTCGCTCCAACTTTTCCCCATCTATACTGCCTATACTGTAGTCAACTTTTCATAACATATTATCATGACTTGCCGGGGGGGATGCTCGGGCAGTACCTTCCCAGGGGGTGTGCTTGGGTAGTACATTCCCCATCGGTGTGCTCGGGTAGTACCTCCTGTTACTACTGTCCAGGAGAGAAATGTAAGGGACACACAGTATGTTTTTAAGCTATACAGTAAAATAAAGTATAGGTTTGTAAAATGAACGTCAGGTCTGAGTGAGGGTACGCTAGTTTAAGAAGATTCAGATCTTCAGTAGTGGGCATTTTAGGGCACGAAGAAATAAACCCCGTGCGCTGCTACATCGGGGTCTGTTTTTACAAAATGAAAGAAAAGAGGTGCAGATATACATATATGTACATTTTATATTTTTTTCCATTTGTAAGAGAATAACTAATTTAATCACAAGTTGCAGTACACACCTGCCTGGCCAACATAGACCACTTTGGTGGCCTCGGGAAAGCCGGTCGACCTGGCAATGCAGGTGTACATGCCGAAATCGTCGTCTGTCCGAATATTGACGGTGTGCTGGGACGAGGCGGCGATGAGAATCTGCTCGGATCGATCGGTGGTCCGATACCAGGTGATGGTTGCTGGCGGATTGGCCTCAGAGTGGCACTCCAGCGGGACCAGGTCGCCGATGGATGCTGCCAGTGTGGCCTGGGTCGAGTCGAGAATGACTGGCGCGACTGAAAAGAAGGCAAGAAGAGATGTAAATACCCCACGCATCAGTTTCAACTGCTATATTTAAGGTGGAACTGCGGATTCCATAGAAGAGCGAGGAAGATATTTTCACATTTGTATCTCAATCACACTCAACACCGAAAAAAGTTGGTTAGCACTTTAGTTTGTTTCCTTCCCTTCCTCTCAGCAGACCGACAAACAGACACAGACCTCTTATATGCAGCTGCGAAGTCAGGATGCTTCACTTGTTCATACTGAGTTTCGAACTTGCATATTACTTCCCTTAAGTAATTCAACAGGATTGATTGACTCATTCAAATCGACTTTGAACAAAACGGTGACACAAATATACAGTACATACAGCCAGCCAGTCAGACAGATAGACAGACATACCCTGTTATAAAAATGTCAGGAGGCATAAAATCCTGCTGAGTTTTCTCAAGACCAGAATGATGTTCACGAACGCTGAGGTGTGTCCGTATATGTCACAGCAGCTCCGTACTCTTGGGGTAATTTTGAATCTTTTCATTCTGTATGTGCTTCGAGTTAGGATAAATACAAATATGTCACTCATGCAGCAGCTATACAGACTTATCTGTCTGGTTGACTTCACTTCACACAGTAGGAGATCGTTCGACTAACTTCTTTGCAAAATTGTTTTTATAAAAATTTAGAAATTTTCCAACAGTTAAATAGGATAAACGTTCCTAGCAAAAACAACTGCATAAGAAACACGGGGAAAGCACAGTTTTACTTGATGTGTATACAAATGTATATTTAGGCTGATGTGTAAATCATTGTGGTCATGGATATCCGGGTGCATTTTGCACGCGCTGAATGTCAGACTTGCAGCGGGTAATTGAAAATGCCAGAAGAGCTGAGTTTTCCTAGATATATACACTATATACACGTAGACCGAGGGCATGATGTATATATACACACACAGAGTGTCGAGATATCTTGATCAAGATGGCTCCTTGGCATGGGTCCGTGCACTTTATCATCCGTGCATCCCCTCCCCCTTGTCTTTTCTCTCAACTAACCACTACTAACCAGAGAGTATGCAGCAAGCAGACACTGAGAAAATTCATCACCTGCGAACGGTAGGTACGGGAAATGTCATATTTATATAGCGATTCTCCCACAATATAATTTGCGAGGTATCAGGAAGTAGGATGGTCATGTGTTTATATACATCTAAATTGCATTACAAGAGCTTCGTTTGTCAAGAAAAGTAATTATTCACCGAGAAAGAAAGTGAATAATTGGGCAAATTAATATGATTTATAAAAAATATTTTATATGTACCTTTGCTAACTAGCATTACTTATTTGCAAAAAGGGAATTATTGTTGAAAAAAGTGGTTTTCATCTAACCTATTATTGCTTCATCCATCCGGAATAGTAATAATTAAAGTTTACGATTTTTGCCGCGTATGCCGAAGTTATTCATCTTGTGAGCAAAATGCACTTAAATGATGAAAAACCAAATTTGAGAGATCACGAATTATCTTTAATAACTCGGAAAGCATTAAGTTATATCGAAAGCACCTACTGGTCAGTCACGCTTCTGATCAGAGGAAGCAAAAGCACCAGAGTTATTCTAATCCTACTCGCAGTCATCCTATGAGGTGTCATAGTGCTCAAAGTAGTCGAGCGCTAACCATTGTTTAACGAGTGCCGATTGAACCAGCATTGTGTTTCGTTTTCAATATCTGTTTTGCGGCCTTGATTGTAAAAAATCATAAACTATTAAATATAAATAAAATACAACTTGTATTTATCTTAAATCAATTTTTACATTTTTTACAGTTGAGTTACATTTTCATCGTATCCGCCCTTGTTCCGAATGAGTGCACTCCAAATACGAATATGTGCAGTCAAGTTTTTATTTGTTAAGAAATTTAGACAATGAAGTGTTATCTATATGAATTGCTTAATGAGACTGTTGTTGGTGTCAGTCATCTAAGGTCAAATAGTCTCACCCTTCGCATGGGCAATACCATGCCCAAGGACGTTTTCGCTGAGTTGACTGGCTGTAAAAGAGTCGATAAGTTGAGAAGTTCCAAACACTTGGCTGGCAGTATTGTGTGATGTCATTTAATGTCTATTACCAGTGAATGTCTACTCAATCAGATTCAGTCGAAGACTTTATGGTGGGGAGTTTTACACATACATCAGTCTTGTATAAACCAAGCCTGTGAACCATCAGAAAATAAATAAAAATTGTTGTAATCTATCATTGGTTAAAAGTCCATGTATTTTGGCAAAAATCCAAGAAATACTTAGATTCAAATTTTTGCTTCAATTGAGGGTTCAACAACTGCATTTTAACCTATATGGATGGATCAACTACTTTTACCAGATAACGATGTTGCACTGATAAACCCATATTTAATGATAATGCGTCGACAAATCATTTACATGTTTATGTTCCGTTTTACTTGAACATCTACAAGTTCCATATATTCTGCTTGTTTCTTATCTGCTACCTGCCTGCAATTTAAGTGCCTAGAAACCGATATACTTGAAACGAGCGTATTTCGTTCGCAAAACAGATGAGATCTTCTTCACCATTTGACATCATCATCAGCCTCACAAAATTCATATTTGCTTCCGAAACAACCCCTTTATCCTCCTCTCGCCCAACCCCTTTCATGGGCATCTGTGATCAGTCTGATAGAACTTATAGTGAGCCGTTAAAAGTCATTCTTTACAAATCTGTTGTATGATCTTTTCACCGTTATCACAAAAAATATGACTACTACTTAGACCATTTTGACATCTGCTTGTCTAGCTAGGTGGTAATCAAGCTAGCCGTTACAGCCACCTTGACACTGATGGCGTGGGTTCGAATCCAACAGAAGTCTGGTTTATCCGCCTATCCGGCGAGTCCTTTAGGTGGTGTTAGATTGCAAAATATCCTGGTTCTTACACATTGCCAGTCCATATACGATTGTTGTAAACCTTCCAGGTGGACTTTGAATGGTGTCTATAGCTATAGCACTCGAAAGTAGGCGACAACTTTCCCGCAACTAGTGTACGGTAAACGAAATCTCTTGTCGCAGTATTGTTTTTGCTATACACTGTACATGTACATAGCTAATCTGTAAACAATACTATTATGGATAATATCTGAATACGTCGTTTGATTTGTATAGTTGCGTGTTGAATGAAAGTGTTTGCCTATGTACAGGAAGTAAATAAATAACAGTACATTCTGTATAACATCACAGAAAGAAGTAAAGATTAAAATCATGAAGCCACTAATATGGTCAATATTTATATAAATGGAGAAGAGGGGTGGATGATAAAGAAGAGAGATGAAAATAGGATTAATGCGTTTGAAATGTGGTGCAGACGTCGAATGATTGGTGTACCTTAGAGAGACCACCGTACTAATGAATCAGTGAGGGAAGATCTGGTTTGATGAGGGAGATCTTGGAAAGGTTAGGAAAGTGAAACTACACTATTTCAGACGGTGATATCAGGGTGCACCGAGAATGCGAATGCAGTGAACAGACAACATCAAGACCTCGACTAGACATACATTTTACGAATGCAAGACACTGGCGCTGGACAGGAAACAGTGGAAAAGGCTCACAAGAATATGAGAAGAAGGCTCACAAGAATATGCGGGGAAGGCTCACAAGAATATGCGGGAAAGGCTCACAAGAATATGCGAAGAAACCTCACAAGAATATGCGAAGAAGGCTCACAAGAATATGCGGGAAAGGCTCACAAGAATATGCGAAGAAGGCTCACAAGAATATGCGAAGAAGGCTCACAAGAATATGCGGGGAAGGCTCACAAGAATATGCGGGGAAGGCTCACAAGAATATGCGAAGAAGGCTCACAAGAATATGCGAAGAAGGCTCACAAGAATATGCGAAGAAGGCTCACAAGAATATGAGAAGAAGGCTCACAAGAATATGCGAAGAAGGCTCACGAGAATATGCGAAGAAGGCTCACAAGAATATGAGAAGAAGGCTCACAAAAATATGCGCGCCATCCGTCGTCTAACCTCAAAGAGGAAGGCACTTATGATGATGACATAGTAAATAGTGTCGGCAATAACATATTGCACAGGACTATGCGATTTAATGAAAGTAGATATTAAAACTAGAATCTTTCGAATCAATATCGAGAGTATAAAAATTAATTATGCGTAATGTCATGAGTTAATCCAATACAATACAAGAGATCATTCCCGCCCGGTTTACTTTGTTCTCTATATTTCTTACTGATTCAAAAACGCTGTAAAAACTGTAAGGGGGGCACGTGGATTAAAAGAAAGAAATTCATAAACTTCACTATAGCCTGGCCTCACTCACCTGCAATAGCAAGTGTCCGAATGTTTGCTGACTCATCACCAAGACAAAGAGAGCAGGAATTTAGAGGTTTTAAGTAAGCTTGTGTCATCTGTGTCTGTCGTATGCTTCGTACCAAGTAAAGGTGAAATTTAGATTTTTTGTGTCATTCAGTATTGTCCTGATCCAAGTAGCCTTTTGTCTTCCCCTTGCTAAAGTTTTCTGGTTATTTATGCTATTTCTAAATGCTTTCTTTATTGGAATATTATTATCTTGTGTTAAATTTCTTCAACGACAATCACGTGACCTCTCTTCATATTTCTACTGCTGGTCAACAGTGATTGTTTATTGGAGCCGTTGCAGTTTCAGTTTAACATAGAGGGTTTTTCTCACGCCGCATTTGATCGTCAAAAGGATCGCAGTTGATTCCATCTCACTCCGCTCTCTGCTTACCGGAGATCTCCTCGGCATTTTCACCCTGACCCCGCCAACAGGCCCGCTCTCCTTCTCTCCACAATCATTTCCCCTTATGGTCGAGCAAGCCCAAAGTGTCGGGGGCACCACCTCTGCGCCTTCTACTTCTTTCACTGCCACTCCATCCCTTTCCTGCCCTTCCCCCCGAGGCGCTGAGTGGCGCGGATGACGATGGAAATCTCCAGACCCCCGGAAGACTCTTCAGAAGCTGCCTGATGGCACGGTTTAATGGTTGACTGGAGATGGAGGGTCCGATGATGGAGTGAGCTCGTCTGCAATGCACCTACCCACAGAGCACCTGCATACCTTCAGTATATACACAGTATAGGTACGTGTTTTATTGTCGAATATCGGAAATCGTTAAAAATGAGCAAGATAAAAATCCTTTTAACTCTGAATTAGATAGTATGAACTCAAGCGGGTATAGAATGTAAAAGTATCACCAAAGTTTAGAGCAACCTGTTCGTGTTATGTTATAGAGGCTGCGTTTAAAACTAGAAGTGTGTATAATGTAGTATGTGCAGCAAAACTAAAAATATTGTAAAATTACGTCTACTGTATATGATGCCAATTGACACATTTCACATAATACAGAATGGTTGGTTGGTTTTTTCGCACCCTCCTGGTTCCAAATGGGCCAGAAACGTCCGTCGACAGGTCGGAAACTTTCACCTCTGGGAGTGTACTATACTGAATTGTATGGCTCACACAAATGAGGTTCGCGGGAAAGATGTGCGGACACCCCAAACAACTTGTCGGGTCGAGGCTATGGCGGTGTTAGTATGCTCCTGAGAAGCTCCCATTCCCTACAGCCTATTTACACATGAGGACGGGAGCCCCTGCGCGCGTGTCGTTCGCTGATCATTACTCGCGCAATCGCTTCACGACGTACCAGCTTAGGGCAGACAACTCTCACCGAGTGAAGGTGACATTGGACGACTGGAAGTATGAGCCCGAACAACGTTCATGGATCCCACGGAAGAGTGGCTGGTCGCAGTTGCCGTTTTACTTCGGTGTTCTGATCTAGCTAGCTCAAGCGCGAGTGGCAGCACCGCTCAAGTTGGACCGGACAAAGCCATTGAAGTGACCCACACCTTTTAAGAGAGTCCCTAATAAGGAATTGTTTGACAAGTAAAAAAATACCAGTTGTTACGGTAAACAAAGAGTTACAAATGGTTCTTACGATTTGTGAAGCATCCATTAACCGGTAAAATGTATAGATTTTTGTTGGATACCTGGCTCCTCATGAGGTGAACGTGTCTCTGTGTGCAGTACAGTAGTGAGATATTCGGATTTGCTTAAATATATTGTTGGTCTTTTTTATTTGGTTTTCCATTTTCTTTTTAGCTGTTTTTCTTGTTGGATTAGACCTTGTTTTTAAGTTAATACAATGCTATTTACAATATTGTCGCAATTCCTGGTTGAGGGGACAATTCAGCGTCCCGACCATTCGGAGAAAACAGAGGGGAAAAGACAGAGAGAGGGAGAGAGAGAAGAACGAAGACAGAGAGAAAGAGAGGAAAAAATGAGAAGGATGAAGGTCATAAAGAGAAAATAGTTTTAAGAGAAGTGAGAAAAGAAGTAATAAAACCATAGGAGATGTCAGGAACGCAGCACTTTTATTTGCCGGAGCAGGACATCACCACAACTAGACAGTGGCTACATGGGGTATTTTCTACTGGAAAATTGTGCCAAATAACTGGTGGAAAATAATAAGATTTCCATTGCATTAATCCGTTTAGTTCTCTAAATCTCATCTAATGTATATAGCATCTTTGTATGCAAATTTGGTTTTAATCTTTCCCAGAATTACATTAAAATATTTGTCAGAGCAGTTTCACTAAACTAACTATTGATTTAATCAAGAAATATACTGTATATAACTATGGGCACACCATTGTGCGGAACATCTGTAAACCTTCTGGATATTATTTCCGCCACCATCATAATTTCATGCAAAGTGGAAGGTAAGCGTGGAAGAGGAAGGCCGCGCAAAGAATCTGACTATATTGAGATGGTCAGCCAAAGTGATTATCCTGGATGATGAATATTCATAGCATTGCAATTCTATTCATACTTTTTGTCTACAGTAATTTACCTATATTACTGGTATTAACATAGCACTGTCATACTGGCATACCGCAGTGTTTTGAGGTTTGAAGTTAGGGGAAGGTGAATAGCAATTTTGTAATTTTAAATCGAGCGTTTATTGAGGCTATTTGTGATCCTCTATCATGAACGGGATCTGTTGATTGCCATACGGCCGCAATAAAGTCGATAGGCAGCTATGATGACTGGAAGAGGAAAGGTGTTAGAGCTGGCAAAAACGGAGTTATCTGGAGGACAGGTGGAGGTGTCGATAATGGATTTTTTCACACCTTCATTGTCCCGAGCTCATCAAAGAGCGGCGGTTCTGCGGCTGAAAAATCGAAACATCTGCTGTGGATCTTTTCTCTTTCGCATTTTGCATGGCGATGTTGATTTTCAAGCTTGATGTTTTTAGAAACAATTATGTGACATTTTATTTTTATCCACATTTTTTCTCTAACAATTTCAACATACAGTAAATGCATTTCCGCATTTTTGGTAGCACTGGCATTTTAGCTGACTCTATTAGATTTATAATTTGAGCTTCTGGTGCTATTCTATCACTAGTGTAGTAGACTCAAAGAGATTGTAATACATCAACTAAAAATCAACTAAAAAACACGCGCGCCAAAATATGTAATTTCCGTTTGGGGCTGTTTGGTCGGCAACAATCGCAGAATGGCTAATATTCATTTTCGATTAATTTGTTGCAAAATGGCAACTAGCATCTACAAACTGTACGGACAGACAAAATGACACGAGAATGTCTTCTATCATTGTATTGGAAAGTTCATCACTAACCTGCATGCAATACAAAGAGTTTTGATGCCTACAAAATTCTACTACTATTTTAAAAACAGAAAATCGTCGAATCTGATTGGCCGAAAGGGCAATCAATCAAATTACAGGAATATCCTTTATCTGTAAATGAACGTGTCTACTCTAGTATACTTATTCCAACCTCTTTGAGTAGACTTCTAATATCGTATGATATTACAATCTATCAGTGAAAAGGTGACCGTATGTGCTTTAAAGAGAATAATTTCATAAAATAAAATTTTGTAAACGAATATTCCAAATTTTAATTAATTTTGCTTGTTCTATCTTGCTTAGCAATTTACCTATGTCGAAGACGTTGAGAAATCCGTTTATTGTTTTCTGTTGGCTGGAATCATTTATTAACTGTTGTTCAGGATGCTTTCCAGTCCGTAAACTTTAATATACATTTAACTGTGTGATTTGGAATAGTTTTCGACACACGGAGTGTTGTGCTTTTAAATATTTCTCCGTCAATTTGCTTAAATAAATATGCAAATGATCTAGCCCAACTATACTGTATACCGGCTATTAAACAAATACGTTAATTGACGCACTGGAAGTATAAGTTATTTGTGTACTGATATCCAAATTAGAATATATATAGCCTCGTTTAACATATAAAGTTTAGAGGCAAATGCCCCCCCCCCCACGTCCTCACTGTACCCCCTACTAGATATAAAATTACTCTGATTATTATTCAATTTTTATTTTGAAACTTTGCTCAAATAGCTTGTTTACTGTGGATATACATATTCCTAGATCATAGCATATTATATAGAGAAAGGTTTTATCTTATACTCTAGCACACAAAATCGTATAAAATACTTAGCTGAAATTAGTTTAAAATTTTTATAGTAATAAATTGTAGCAATTCTGGGGGCAGAATCCTCTAATTACTTGTTAATTTCAAAACAAATGAGGTTAACTCCCTAAATGTGTAATTATGCGTCCTAAGAGGCTATGCACATATGTTTACGGATGAAAATACCCACGTTCCAATAGAATTAATGTTTAAGTTTTTATAAAATTAACTGTATTGACGAAAAGAAAAAAGAAAATGCTTATTAACCATATCACATTACTGCAGCATGGTTTTAAATTAGAATGTTTTATTAAGATTAAGTGAATATGTGTCGCGCTTTAACATTTTTTCCACGTTATGCATTTATATATAAGAAAGTTTTTTAAAGGTAATTTTAAACGTCAAAAGTCTGAATTTTAGAATTCATATCTTTATTAGATAATAGTTTTCATATTTAAAAACAATTTGTATTATTAATTTTTTCCAGATAGAATAATTAAAACCATATTTTTCTTTGCAATTTTCTAAACCAATCATATAGAGGATTTGTTCAGTTATCTTTTAGTTAAATTTCTGGTCAACTAAAAAAATTATAATATAGTGTCATGAGGTACATGTTTTTTAGGAAACAAATATTGATTTTTGGACGGCATTACATACTCTGGCAGACAAACCTTATACAGTATACTGTATATGTAGGGTGTGTGTGTGTCATTGTAATAGTAATTGTCATGCCGCTGACCTGCATCTGAACGTTTTCTGCTTTGACCCATCTGCATTGCTGTGCAGATTGTAACTCCCCTGAGTTCTTTTATGTCATTGTACCACTGTGTCTTGGAGAAATCGCTACGGCTTCTTTCTTCGATAATATCAATCATTCTTCAGGTTGCTATTAAACTTCCTAGGATGATTATGTTTTTTCTAAACGATGGTAAAAAACTGCCCGGGTGGGTTGCCCATTTCGTCTATAATATGTTCTCATTAGTTCAATGTTCACCTCGAAGTTTCCAACAGCACTAAATCTCAACTGCTTCCACTCTTTTTTCTCATTTCCGCACTGTCCGCGATTCCACTCCATACGAAATTATGGAGAACCAATGAGTTTATCTCTGTGATCTTTGTTTGCTTTGTCATTCATTTATCCTGTCAGATTTTCTTTAAAGTTCCCAATTCTGCTCGTCCCTTATACGTAGCTAGAAAGACGTCTAATAATCTCTTTGTCACACTGCCCTGTGAGTGCACCAAAAATGTTGAAATAATAAAATTAAAATGAAGCACATAATACACTATAACTCTAGTTATATAGACTCACATGTGACGTGCAATTCAACCTCGGCACTAGCACTAACTGTGTGCTGTTTGGTGCAGTTGTCCGCCCTGCCCCCTTCCTGACCGGACAATCGGGCCTGGGGCTTGACCGGGACGTACCAGCTCATCGCCGTGTTCTTCGTCTCTTCCGCATCTGGTCGGGCCACGGTCAGACCGTCCGAACGCTTCTTGTCCTTGGGGCAGAACTGGTGGAGAACATTGCTGACTGTGCACCGGATGCGATGCCGGTGCATCCGGCGCTGCACATTGACTGTGTAGGTTGGAGAGGGATCACCCGGCACTAGGATCGTTTCCCGACCAACTCGATCGTCTATGAGACTCCACCTGAAATAGAAGTGCAGTTGGTCTTCGTATTGTTGGTAATTCCTGATCGAGTGAACTCGTATACGTCCCGAGATCCCCGAGAGAGAGAGAGAGATGTAAGAAGCCATAGGCTCAAATCATTTTGCCTTCAACACATTCTCCGAAATATAAATTAAAAAAACAGTTCTTAGTAAATGGAACAAAGACAATAGGATAGATTACTATTTGTAAAAAATATTGAAACTTGCGAGCAATTCATGTAGATAGACTTGGGGAACTGAAGATT
>JAUYWV010079226.1:0-15570 GCA_032274565.1 Nematoplana nigrocapitula | reverse complement strand
GCGGCTCTCATGGTTGTCCATTATAAGTAGGACTTTTCTTTCAGGCGAGCAGTTTGAGTGCTGTATAAAGTGATTCAGCCATTCAACAAATATGTCACAATTTGACCATCCAGAGTGTGATACTTTTCCAATTCCGAACCAGTTGAACTGTCTCTCATCAATAATTGTGTCATACGACGTCTTGCGAAAACTAGGAATGGTGGTATATATGTGCCCGAGGCACTGAAAGCGCATATCGCAGTTGTTAGCTGGCCACGCTCTGCACTAATAACTCTTCCAATTTGATGTTCTCCTTTACAGCCTAGAATTTCTTGTGGAACCTGAACATTGGAAATGCCTGTCTCATCCACGTTGAATATTTGATAGGGTTGAAAGTTATTTTCAGTCTGTGACCATCAAATTGTTTAAAAAATGTCCACACTTGTTTTGTTAAAGTAGATTACACCGTTGAGACTAGTTGCTTCAGGTTTACGAAGACTCAGACCTTTGTTTCGCTTCATGAATTCGTAGTACCATGTTGTTCTGCCAAGTTTTGTCTTCTTATCAAATAGATGGTTTATACCATTACTTTCTACAAAGTCATATAATAATCGACGAAAACTGCAGATTGAAAGGCCATGAAACAAACGAGAGAGTGACAAAGTATAATCATATAATTCTTGTTCCTGATCTGGTGTAAATAAACATTTGAGCCTGGTTCTGGTCCCTGATAATTATTATTTTTCAATCGAAGCTGCCCTAACTCCTATCTCTCCAGCATTCACACGCCGCCCGGCTTCTTCTAACGCTTCTCTAGACCAGGATGATCTATTTGTCTTTTTAATGTAAGTACGAGGCATTCTGAAAAATAAAAATAAAAAGATTAGCTATAAACTATAAATTGATATTCAAGTGGGGTAATCACGCCCAGGTTGGCGTGATTACCCCTCCCCATAGTTTAGTCAAATTTTATGTAAATACTTAAATTGTTATTATAACATGAATGTTAAACAATCAGCAATGTATTTTTTAATCAATTGAGCTTCTTTCATTTAAGACATAACATACATGTTAATCAGCAATATAACCAACAGAATAATCAAAATACTAAACTTACAATTTTAGATGAAACCACGCAATAAAAGTAAAAGTTGAATTTTGAAAAAATCACTGATTTGATGTAAACAAAAGTAGCACACTAAAACAAAGGAATTAATTATACGTCTTAGCAGACATAAACCAGTGGGATAATACCTACTAATTTCTTAAAAAATGGATGGGCGTTATTACCCCACCTTCCCCTACCCTTTTTATTTAAATTAATTGTTTCTTTATTAATTTTGTTTAGTTTTAATGAAAATGCATGTAGTGCTATCGTGTGACTTAAAAATATGGACTTGGTGGTGCACTAAACTCCAAATTGTTTACTTTTGATTTTTAATAGTGCAAGAAGATATTTTTTCATTATATATCATTTTTTTAATTGGAGTACCTAACTCTCCAAAATTCAAAGCATTCGCTGCAGATGGCATGTTTTCTAACATCTGTAACTTCACTGATGTGTCCCTGTCCCCCCCCAACATTCGGAAGAAATCGCCGCCCCTGAGAACTACTAAAAGCAGTTGTGACAAACTTTACGCCAAACTTCGCGAAACGTACGGATTCAGTTCAGTCTCACACTGCATACTACTGCAAGGAAATTGTAATCGATGATGAAATTGTCACTCGTAGTTTGTCTTTATGTCAGTTATTACACGATGTACAGCATCGTATAGGCCTATAGTTGAAATATCTTATCTTTATATTATGGAGTGGCCGTATACATTCCCAGCAGTTACATTATACGGATGGGTACAGGGAGGATGAGATTCCACAATTCAGCGTGGGTCCACTGAAAACCAGTGAGAGATCTGAGAAATCTGGCATGAACGTAACAACTTTTAGTAATATTGCAGGTATACCCCCATCGTCGCCCTGGGAATAAGTGGCCGTTAATCTAAAAATATTATTTTAGTGGCCGGGAGTTGAAAATGTTTAATCCACCACTACCTGATGGATATCTATTTTCACATCAGTGTACACGTATAAATGCTGTCAGATATAGTTCGTATAATTAAAATTTGCCGCTAGCTCTGATATATTTAAACAAGGGTAACCAATTGTTTGTTTGTGAGTTAAATTAAATAAGATAAATTTACAATTTGTAGTGATTATAATTTTAGAAGTTTATAATATAGACACTTAATTTCTGTAAGTAGAAATAATAGCATATTGGTTTATATGTCATTACTCTGTAAAATTACCATAATTAGATGCAAATTTACTTTAAATGCGAATGTTGAAATCTTTGCATAGGAGGCGATTAACCGAATTTGTTAAAAAATAAAGATTGTACTCAGCGGTAGGACGTCGCCATCTATTTAAGATGTTCTGTATGCTTGCTGTTGTGTTCAAAACAAAATGAAAATCAGTTATACTTGGACAGTATACCTAACTAGATGGAATATCTACAAACATTGGGTCGCGCGGGAAGCAGTCACAAAATCGCGCCGACCTTTATCTTATAATTTATAGAACGCAAATTATGTGTAAAACTTCACGTCTTTAATATAGCTAGTGTTAGTATAATAGGGAGCCCTGTATAGCGCGCCAGAGAAACTACAGTATATAGCGGTCAAGCGCGTCGTAGTAACTACGGCTGATCCTGTATGTTTTCCAGTTAGGACAGTATACTATTACAGACTATAACCCTTTATTTTTATAACTAATAGAGTTCAATCCGAAGCTCCTTTATATTTAGCATTTTAACAAATGGTTGATAAAATCTTCATCGATTGGTATCACTTCATAGATTTCCTGTTTATGTATTCAGTTTTATGTTGCCATAATTTTAGTTCACTGTCAGTATATGGTTGTCTTGGAAACGACGAACAACTCCTCGACAAAACCAGCCTTTAAAACTAAAATACTGCATTGTCACACATCTGACAATTTTCTAATTTGAATGTATGGAGGGATCACTATCATGAATCACTATAAAGGTGATCTGCTCAAATAAAAATAGCCGTCCGTGTAGCATACCCTGTCTCGGTTATCACTACGTGTGCATGCTTAGTCGTGTGTTTTTTAACTCTACAATGCCTTACTGAGAAAGGTTTGTAAAATCCGAAACCACTTTTAAATATAATTTGCAAACTTTTGCAGCTATACTCACGAGCAGAATATTTTGAACTATAGTGAAATTGTGAATGTTAAACGTTTAAGTCGAATTTAAATTTGCCACAGTGATGTTTACAAAGAATTTCAGGCAAAGGTTTAAATAAATAGTAGCTAGCCACAAATAGTTCAAATAAGAGGTTTTAGGGTGCTCACATAGTACCACGGCGTATAGGAAGGACTACACCTATAATTTCCAGGCACATTGTTAACAGTAAAACTGTCAAGCAAGATTTTCTCTGCGCAACTTGAAATGAAACAATGTAGACAGAATATTTTAGTTGAAGTAAGATAACGAATTTTATATTTTTTCTGCAGGAAATATACAGTAGATGAATACCATGATGTGCATAAAAATAATATATTTCCGGGGTACTTGTGGCCGTAATCTGTCCTTATATCAAGGAATCTACACTACTGTACATAAAAAATGAACTACAATTTAAAATTAAAAAAACAAGAGTTAATTATAGAACAATATATATATCAGTGTATGATTGTATCGCACATTAAAAGATATTCAATAAAATGAAAGCGCCGTTTTGTTCAAGTTAGCATTGAGTGGTGATATATAGCTTTTAATAAATAAAGATTCATTAATGTTTATCCAATCCTATCTAAGAGAGCTTTTCTGGCCGATTGGCTTTGTTCTGTAGGTACCGTGCCGAATCAACCAAGCTACAAAGGGGACCTACTGTATGTATTAGAAGAAAGCAGCATTCAAAAACTAGCGGCATACCCGCGCTTCGTTTCGGCCAATAAAGCGGCAAAATAGTGTGTGGCTATATGCGAGCGCGGTTTGTTAGGGGAATTGACAAATCGATAAGAAAGCCTGGCCCCAAAAATTAACAGATTAAGACGTACATAAATGAATTGTCCGGACTTTCCGTTCATCTGTAGCATATTAATTTGCCATGCAGCAATCGCTCATCTGCAGCTTATTGATTTAGCATCGCAGCAATCGCTCATCTGCAGCATATTGATTTAGTACAAAAACATGTTTTTTGTGGTATTTTCTGCTTTGGGCCTCTCAATTAGAAATTTTGCATCTCGTGGCTATTTTTCCCATGTTAGCCATTGGCGTAGCATTTGTTTGAGTCATAAAACATGCAAATCGGTCAAGAGAGTTGGGAGATAAATACCGGTGAGACATACACACAGACAGACATTTCTCTAATTATAGATAGGATTCACTATAGTCTAACCTCACTCAAGACGTGTCTGAATGTTTGCTGACTCAACACAGAGACAAAAAAGCAGGAATTAGATATGTTTGGAGTATTAGAGGTTTTTGGTAAGCTCATACCATCTGTTTCCATCGTGAGGTATGTACCAAGTGTGTGGATTTTTGTGTTGAAATTTTAATTTATGGTGTCATTATTTATTGTCCGGATCCAATATGCCCTTTATAAACTGTCTTGGTTGTTTATATTATTCCTAAGTGCTTTGTTTATTAGAGCATTATTATCCTGTCTGAGGATATATCCTAAACATTTTAGCATTTTCTGTTTATATATTTAAACATATTGGACCTATTATATAAATCTGTATTGCTGACCCTTTAGAACCATTTTATACCTAAGTTGAAAAGTACAACAAGATTTATTTAAAGCAATTAAAAGTTACAGACAGAGCTCTGATAATAGAAGAGAGTCGTAAATATCATTATCTCTTTGTCAATTCGATCTCACTAATGTCTCATTAACTTTACCACTACTTTTGGAACGGCTCTTATAGCCAGAGAATTAAAATTTACATATGACATATAGTGAGACATCCAGATCATTATGTAGAGAAACTCAAACATAGGAATCTTTCGATCTACATGTAAATCTTGTTAGAATTTGTTTAAGCTTTTTCTATATTTAAAAAGTATAAAGTTATAAAATAGAGGTACTACAATGGTTGAAAGCATAGAGTACATAATACATATAAAATATCGTCATCAAGGTGTGTGATGAACTTGGTAACTGCGCTATGGCAATATCTCTGAATTTTGTTAACGCATCTTACATCACTTACATCTCCACTTGAGTTAAGTTTAACGTTGAAATCATTTCTGTATCTCATACTAAGTTACTGTTGTTTATACTGCGGTTTCATACTAAGTTTACTGTTGTCTATACTGCGGTTTGTGTTCTATGTAAAGTAAAGCGTCCATTTTGGTAAAGCTTGTTTTCATTACAAGGTGGTTGCTAGGTTTTTATCCAGTAACGTTTTGAGAAAGTTGAAATTATGAATAATTTATTTATGCAAGTAAACAATATAAAGACATAAATATTGCAAATAATTTTGTTAATATTTTTGTATATCAAACTGCTAAAGATTTTGAATATTGTTCTATAATGTTCTGTTTTTAATACGCGTATAATAAATATGGTGGCGCGATATTATTTGGAAGCTTTTTTGCGTGTCATTTATTTGTGATGGGAAAAGGAAAGAAATGCAGTTCCTATATGGTTGTAATTTTCCATCAATTTCATCTCTCCTTTCATTTACAGTATTTTCACTTTAACTCATTCACTCTCATTCCATCTTTGTTTTTGTTTGTTTTTTATATATATGTTAGTTGAAGGTGACCCTCCCTCGCAACGCCCTCGTTTCTGTTTGATTAGGATGTGACGTCACATGTCAGTCTCTATTGCTTTGAAATTACGTAACGTCATCTAATCATACTGTTTTGTTTCATGGATTCAAGGAATTCCCTCGGGTTCACGGGGATCTATATGGATCTGTATGATAGTTCAAGGTCATTAACATACTTTGGTTAAATTATTCGGAAATCTTATATTATGCTACTCATATCGGGTAGTCAAAAAGTAGTACATTCGTACACTAGCATTTTTATGGATTACTAATAGCTAAAAATAATCTTATTTTTTTATACTATGTAAGATAAATTATATTGAAAATTAAAGTGTAGTTGTCAATTTACTTCGAATTGAACCTCTATGTACTAATTACTCTATAGTTGAAAGGCTGTCCATATTTACAACAATAAAGCTGTCATGTCCAGAAAATGATTTTTCAAAAATAATGTACCGCAAAATTCTCCTCAATTATCTTTGCACGAAAGTTTATTGCGTGATTTTCTGATTTAAAGTCCAGGGAATAAATGTACAAAAGACGACTATTTTTTGCAACAAAAAACAACTAGATTTGAAAACTAAAAAATAACGCTTTTAACTATGTAGATGTACATTAGAATAGAGTCAAATAGTCGAAGACAGTACTGTACTTAGATGCTGCTAATTTCAATGACAATTTAATTGAAACGCATTAACAGGATGGTAAAGAGTTGGGAGTTAAAAGACATTTTCAAGAATGGATCAATAGGACAGCAGGAACCTTAACTATGCGCCAAATTGCTCCAATTTGTTCCAAGTCTTTGTACCAGAGGAATTCAAAAGAGAAAAATTAGCGGGAAACTCACGATAATAATCGAATCTCCCCGTTATAGAGCAGAATAATAGTATATAGAAATTAGGACAATATATTATTTTTACCGTTGTTCTATCATATGTCGGCAATCATGGATCGTTTGTAATATTAGATAAAAATAGCATTTTTAAATCAGGATTGAATGTATCAGATGAGAAATCGTTACAATTTTAGTATATCCCATTTGCCTCTAAGGTTGCGCTAAGTCATTTTCTTATAGAGTAGTGTTGAAAATAAATCTGTGGTTAACATGATTCAATATTTTTCACATTTTCGATTGTTTTCCGGAATCGCATAAAAAGGCTACCCATTGAAGCTGTCTAAATACTGTATATGTTATATCTATAGTCGTAATAGTAACAGATATATAAAAAATATGTCTTATTCAAGGGTGAACACTAATATAAAAGTAATTATAATGAAATTGGTCTAGTAAAATTTTATTTAGTGACCAGATTACAGGATACAGGCCTCGAAGGAAGTGATGTGAAGAAATTGGATAAGGTTATTTCCAATCCAAGGGAACATGCACTTCTTTTGATATTGTTTTACTTCCCATGCTTTATTAGTTTTATTACGATTTTTAGGATTCTATGCAGCAGGAACAATAACAGCTATTTTCAAAATTCTAAAGCTTTGACTGAAAAGGACTGAGGTGTATTGTTGAAAAGAAGACTTTTTACATGTATAGTGATTTGTGATTACAATTATTGCAATTTGTGTTGCGTGAACATTGAATCTGACAATCCAATCCATAATCCATTCCCCTTAGCGAGTTACAAATTTCGCCTCAAATACTTTCAAAAGGTTGTAGTGTCAACCAGTTTCAACCTTTTCGCTATAAATGAAATACGTTTTTATTATATTTCACTGTCGTTTACTAATCTCCGCACTGGTTCGCGTGCTGATCAAACCGTAACCGTAATCTTAGAAATATCAATTGTTAATAAAAATTTCATATATTATATGGGCATGGTTTTGCTTTCCATATAGTGAGTCCGAAAACTTATTCAATATCCTGTGTAATGCTCATATAAAGTCGACTAACCGATATATGTACATTTGAAAGAAGTAGTTACAGATGAAATCAAATCGAGAAATTCGCCTTGAGGGAGTCACTCTGGATATTGAAAGATATGCTCCACTCACTTTGCTCAATAATCCAACTTGAAGATGTGTAGATCGATTTTTGTCTGCATGATTTCTCAAGTAGTGGATACGAACATATCTGTCACCCTGACAGACTTGCCTATGTTCACTTGTGTTATTTGACCCGTTGAAAGAGATGTGTTTTGTGTAGCTCAAATAATCGGCATCAAATCGATCACATCTGCAGCGGTAGACATATTCCAATAATTCTTATTACATATATATGCCTTAATTTTCTAAATCCACATAAACTAGTATCAGATGCGTGAGAGAAAAATTTAGACATTTTTCAGTTTTTGCTTTACTGTATATTATCGATCTCAATGTTTTAAACTGATCGTTGATAATTCGCTACTATAGAAAAAAGAGAAACGTCTCATGTGAATTACGATCGCGCTTATATTTTCCTATAATTTCTATACACACATCTATGGGGATGTCCAAGCGATCTATTATTCGCACGAGTTATATAGTAAGAAATATTGATCTTTTCAGATAATTCATTTATATTAATCACGCCAGACAAAAAGCGAATGGAACTTATTAGGTTAGTTTTATCAGCAAAGACTATATGTTCAAGAGATTTAATCATTTATTTTATTTTATTTAAATTTATCTATCTATGAAAAAGAGTAATACTATGACTACTACTTATAGTAGTAAAATTTGTGCGTTAGAGAAATTAATTGTTATTTGTAAAAGCTTTTTTAACTTCAATTGATCTAAATTAGACAAGTACATTAGCTGCCATTGTGATGACAGTGGATCACCGACATGAGGAAAACTTCAATTCAATAGATATCAAATATCAGGATCGATTGAAACATTCTAAATGTGAAGTGTGACATAACAGTGGTGTCCTGGAGGCTGCATTGAATCAATGAGGCAGTGTATATAAATGTGGACACAAAGAGGCCTTATATCGTCATAGTGACGAAGTAAATACTGATATACTTTCATCCGAAAGCAGTAGGAAGTGAAAAGGTAGGGTTAGTTACCGAGAATTATGATTTGAGGAGATCACATCAAAAAATGGGCGTGTCCTAAAAACGAAGAATGCAAGCAGATTGTTGCGAGAAGGGAAGTTTGATAGAACAGATCCACCGCAAGGGAACAAGAGATCAATAAAACGAATCAATGAGTCAGAAATTATTGACTCAAAGTTGTGACTGCCTATATCATTTTTGTCAAATTGAGAAATAAAATAAAAATTTCAATTTTATAGGAGTGTCCTATAGAAATATATATACATTTGATTGAAAAACATATTTGCTTTGATTATATTTTATGATCGCGTGATTGGTGCTGATCGGAGGCTCAAAGTCGAGGCAAGGACATGAACTATAGTTGAATAGTTAAATTAACTTGTTGATGTTTCACCGATTTTCTCTATCATTATTATCACATAAGTACTTCTAAATCATTCTGTTCATGAATTCTTGCATCGTTTCATTAAGTGCGTATGCAGTAAGCGGTTCATTGCGTCAAGTATTAATTCAGAATATACACGACGATTTGAATGAGATTATTGCCGATGTTTTAGAAGTGAATGACGACCAAGATGGAGAAAAAGGAGGGTTTGCGTGTGTCAGCAATGAGGAGATCGGCTACTTGACCGCAAAGCAATACAGCGCTAACACTGCTAAAAATAAAGCAGAATAGTCAGTTAATTGAAAACTTTAGGAACAAAGATGCGCTGCTAATTCAGGAATTGTTCCTCTGTCCTAATCAATAGAGCCTCCTTGATAGAGAATTCCACATTTCCCCAAACCAGACACTTGATTCGATATTGGGTTGTGCTTCCAGTGCTAACATCCCAGGTAAGCACTTCCGAATTGATTGCACTCGATGTGTTTCCTAATTCTTTTCATTAAGTGTCGTTTGCTACGTGCCAACTAGAACGTGTGTGGATTGCGTATTGCTTCTTTTAATTAATCAATTTTGGATACTTTATTAAAAAATAGGCGGGAAATTTTAAAATTTAAAGTGTTTAAATTACCTTGATTATCCATTTTCTTCTTAGCATTAATTATCCTAATGCCAATATTTTACCTAATCTCTGTTATACGCATTGACTTGCGTCCATGAACGGCGACACTATTCACGGAAGTTTACTATTATACTTCTTTTAAATAGAAAACCTTTCGACAAATGACTTTTTTATTATACGAGTTTTTCATTTTCCTTTAAGCATGCCACTGACCTCTAAGGTACGTGTGTTTGTTCAGTTTGTCAATTCATATATATCATCGATATCTGTTGAACTTATGTTTTTTGTCTTTTATAATTATTTTAAACTTTTACCACTGCATTGCTCGATTTTTATTGGCTTATATCTATTTTGCACTACAGTATTTTTACGACAGGAACACAAGTCGAGTCAGTCAGGACTGGCTGACCTTTCTCTAGAGTATAGTGTGTAGGATTTGAAGACAAACTATCTAATCAATAATGCCTAGTGCGTTAGTGTGCTTGCTACCTTTTCGCTCTTTCCACGTGAACAGAGGAACGATCTCCAACTATACTTACAGTGTTCTCCTCCTTGTTGTCCCCGCCGCCTGCGTTCGCCTTCCTGCAACGAGCATCATTGCTCAGGGAGCAGCGGCGCCGATGCCGATGGTGCAGGACCGTAGGGACCTTGCTCACGCCGAGGGTCTCCTGCGACGCCAGACGAATCAGTTCCTCGCGATTGCAGGCCTCGTATCGATCGGAGAGATCATAGCTGTGAAGAGTGAGGAGGGCGGACGAAGTGGTGGTTTAGTTCACTGAAGTGATCAAATTAACTCCTCACTCGTCGGATACGCGCGCACTCACACCACATGAAGTGTGTTTGTGTGTGTGCCCGGTCGACTTCTCACACACAAATCAGCAATGAGGGAATGGAAAAAGCTTTCCGGACACCAGAATCAGTGCCGACAAATTAACTCTAATGGCTATTAGAATGATTAATCGGTCGGATTTAATTAAAACCTCTGGTGAAAGCTACTCTCCCTTACTGAGAGCGCGTGAGAGTGCAGGAGACATATTGAGATCTCATCCATGTTTTTCGACAAAACGATCCAACAAGCAAACCGGGTTTCTGTTCTATGCGATTGGAGTAATAAATCGGTTGACTGCTCTACAACTGCAATTCAAAAGGATGTGGTACAGCTGTTCTTGTTGCGTAAATACTGCAGTTTTTACGTGATATCATTAGAACGAGACAGCACTCACTTCGCACACTCCTAACCCCCGACAAGTGAAACACCGAGTGTTTTCAGACTATGGAAATCTGGGTAAAAATGCAGCTGTTTTCTGCATTGCCTAACACTACATTTCGTTAAAGTAGTTGACTAACTTTCACCCATTGATCGGACATCTGAAATAGTCTATCTTCTTTGGAACAAGAAAAATGCGTTGAACGTAATCTCGCTAATTCGTAGATTATTTGCTCATCCATGAGGGAATGTATTTACTGAACTAACCCAAAGATACAGTGTTAGAGAGGGACATAGAGACAGAATACGTAATCTATACAGGTACACAGTTTCCCCAGCAATGTTTGATTGAATTCATGACACTTCTAGACAATAGTTTGTCACTGGACAACGGCAGCAGAAGACATAGGGACGTGACCGGCTAATCGATCCATAGGAAAGCCAAGTAGTCACGGTATAGTACAGCATCAGACGAGGCTTGTACATCGACATCTGATTTGAGATCAACAACAGTTTTCCTACCTACTGTATGTACAATACGCTTCTTCGGGGAATTCACAACAGTTTGTCGATCAAGTCCGTTGTGATACTCACTTTGGTCTCCCAAAGTACCGTCCGTTTCTTTCTTGCTACAAATCGTCGCTACACTTGATAGGGAAGTACAAAAAAGATTTGCTAATCGCATATAAGGTCAGAGCTCAACACCACATAAAAATGATTTCTCCTCGCTTACTGGTCACTGAAATTAGTGTTATCATCAGCAGTTAGGTTGCGCAATTTGCATACGCCAACCTCTCTTCTATTCCTTGTCGACTCCGTTGCGGTACTAATAGTAAGTCCGGTCCATCTCTTGATGCCCCTTGTCCTTCTGCTCTCTACAGATACTTAAATGATTTCCTTGTCAAAACAACCTCTACGCATCGCATGCCCAAAATACCGCAGCTTCCAGGATGAGATGTTGCGAGTCCTGGGTGGCTCCCATGCAGTCGGGGGAGTCTGGTGAGTCCGCCCTCCCGATACAGTAAAGGTGAAGCAGCGGCGAGTGCCCAGTGCGGAGCTGGGTCAGCATAACCTCCTCCTCGCGGGTGAGACCAGCGGTGGAAGCGGCTCGATGGGTGACGCCTGAGGTCTGTGGCGAGCGACTGACGATGTGGCTGCGCAGACTACCCATGCCGTTGCGTCGTCCTCTTCGTTGCTACGCGGATCGCAGTTTCCCGGCACCCAATGGAGGCCGACATCGTGCGAAGCACCGAGCTGCGTCATCCCGTGCCAGATCGCCGTGCAGGTCGGATTTGTCTGCATAGGCTTCCCAGAAGCGACTGCGAGTCTGTTATGACCCTGATTCGTTGGAGATTGTTAAATGTCTCGTGGAAGGAACAGGTCAAGAACTAAGGTATTCTGCAACGGAGGTGTTGTCAACAGGCATGTAGATCATAAGAAACACTGTAGTTGGACAGGTCAGATTTTTTCTGGCATGTTACAAGGAAAGATGGGTTGGAGGTGCTGTCGGCGGTGTGTGGGAAAATTGAAGAACGCCGTGCTGCGGGTAGACAAAGGTTAATCTTCTCGGGCTGATTGAGGAGCATTTATGGAATAGATCCGATAATCGGAAGAGATCAGGAGAGGGAGGAATTTTATCAGTGATAGCCAACGTCAGAACCTCTGATATAGCACTTTGATTCATTGAATGATTAGTGGCCATAATTTGAAGATCGCTCGACTTTCGTGGCATTTCACATAAATGGCAAGTATTCCATTCAATTAAAATATTGAACATGTAATAAGTGATCATGGGTGGCAGTATTTATGATCATGATCGTAAATAGTCAGTGTTGGCAAATGTATTGATAATAATCTTTCTTCACTCATGCTACATATATACTGTATAGATTTCAGCTGTCACACAAAGTTTGCCCGTATGAATGACCGCATTTGCCCTATTTCTTTCCACTAATCATATATACCAGCTTCTTTGTGGTCTTCTATGCCTAGCACTTGGATCGATCATGTTCCCATAGTGACAGACGCTCTAAACATAGGCGAAACATGTCTGGCGATTTTTCACGGATACACATCTGTATAGAATCGGTGTAGTATCCGAACGCGTTTTAGACAGGACTATTTCGCATAAACAACTCCTTACCGGATGTCGAACAAAAGGCGACAGCTAATTTGACCTGCTAAAGCCTCTCCGATCCCTTTGTCTGTCTGTCTGTATTTCAATGTAGCGTCTTTCTCGGCCATGACGTAATTTGTTGGTAAAATTTGCTGTTGTTTAGTTTTTATAAGTCTTTTAAATTTTATTTTATTTCCAGTAAATTACATAAGAAAGGTAATTTAAACAGAATTTGGGCTTATTAAGAGGTTAATATTGATTTTTACCGTACACGTTTTACGAAAATTCAACCAGGCTGTGCAAACCATGGATGGTTATATCTGGAAATGAGTTATTTATATGACGTGTTCTCGTATACGCATATACTGCATATTCATTTAATTTCATTTGTTGACTGAAAAGAAAAGGTAAACAAAAAAGTATGGATACACCATTAATCGCATTCAGACAAATCGCAAAGAAGGCAATAGGTGAATATAACATCGAAGGTAAATGAATGTCGTAAAAATATACATGCACGGAAATTTTATTTCAATGCTTTGCATTCTGTATACTACAGGAGGACAGGATAGTGTTGTATTGACATAGCTATTTCTTAATTATAAAAAAGTAATTTAAAATATATATGTTGTTTAAATAGATTTATTTTAAATTAGGAAATACAACTCTTCTCAGTTGGAGAAAATGTTAAGGGGAACCCGGGGCTAGATGGAACACAAAAGTGAAAAATAAGTTTAACAGTCTAATTACCATGGGGTCGCTAGCGACCTCAGAACACATTTATAATTTCTATAGTTCTGAACTAAATGTTTTTCTGAAACCAAACGATCTGTGGTAAAAATTCTAGATGTTTCCTACACTTGGTAGTAAAAATATAGAAATCGCTATTGTAGTAGATTATTTATAACCAATTTAAAAAATGCAGCGTTATGTACTATGAGGTTTCTAGCGACTCCAACCTTAATTTGCACTTTCAGGATTATCAAAACGTATTGAGCGTGTTGAGTTACTAACTGTTATAGGCCTACCTGGGAATCCTACTACTGGCTGGAGTGTATAGAGCAAGATGGAAGCCAGTGATACATCTCTGGAACCCGGAAAGTGGCCGCCCAGTCTTCGGCAGGTGCATGGCAAGGAATCGCTTTCAAGTTCTGACACGTGTCCTCCGATTCCACTCAAGCGGGGACCGCGAAGAACGGAGAGAGCGGGATAAGATGGCGCCGATTCGCGTACTTGATGACAAGTTAGCTGCTCTCTGCCGCAACAACTACAAAGTTGGCGCGCAGGTTAGCGTGGACGAGCAGCTGGTGGTGTTCAGAGGCCGCTGTCCCTTCAAAATTTATTTACTCTCAAAACCCGGCAAGTACGGCATGAAAGTTTGGGCGTGTGGCGATGTGGACTCCGCGTACGTAACCAACTTCTAGCTGTATACTGGTATACCTGGGCGCGGTTGTGAAGTTGATAAAGCATCCAGAGTGGTCCTGCAACTGACCGAGCATATTTTATATTCTGGAAGAGGATTCACAACCACAACTGACAATTTCTTCACCTCCTTCGATCTGGCGCTCTCAATGCTGAATCATCAACTTACCTTATGTGGCACCGTGAAAAAGAATCACCTATTTCTGCCTCCTGCTATCCTAGACGTCCGTTCACGCCCTGTGCTGTCCAGCAAGTTCGCCTTCTCTGACGACATGACACTAGTTTCATACATTCTCAAGAAGAAGAAAAATGTGGTTCTATTATCAACGTAGCACCACAATGCTGAGGTTCATGAGAATTGACAAGACAAGAAACCGGAGATTATTCTCCACTATACAATCGCACCAATCGCGATGCAGTGCTTGCGGCAAGACCATTTGCATGGAGCACCTCCAGGTGGTCTGTGCACCCAGGTGCTAACTTTTTTTACTGTTGGAAAGTGTTGAAAACTGTTTCAATGTTAGTTTAATACAGTGTTAATAGAAAAAAATTAAATTAAAATAACCGTAGGCCTATATAAAATTTTGATATGGATGGTGCGTGTTAACTGTTTTCGATATTTTATCCGTGTTATAAAATATTGTATAATACACAATTGTTGCATTAAAAATATTGTATTATGTGTTATTTAGTATAAATAACCTTTTTATTGAACTACAATTAGGATATCAAATGTGGGGTCGCTAGCGACCCAGGGTACTTAACGTAACATTTTTGCGGTAATTAGAAGGTTAATTAATTTTATTACAATGGATAACGGTTGTCATTATAGTTAACTGTGCGTATTAGTTCAATAGTAACATTACATTAAATTACATTACATAACACCTAATGCGTTTAATTATAGTTACAATTTGCTTAATTTTGAAAATGTGCCATCTTGTCCCGGTGCCTGGGGCAAGATGGTACACTATACTTTACTTTTAACTTTTTTTGTAAGAAAAAGTATAAAACACTTATATTACAACAAAATATAACATTTAACGTTTA
>JAUYWV010079115.1:0-15571 GCA_032274565.1 Nematoplana nigrocapitula | reverse complement strand
GTCGCAATAAACTCTTCGACAGCCAGATCCCCAAGACGTCTCCGTCCCCGTTCGACCCGTTGCGAACTCTCGTGCCTTCGCTGAAACGGGCACTCCACCCTCCTTGCATCTTACCTCCATCGGATCAGCCTGACCTATCCCCCTCTTGCACTTCCTGCGGTGAAGGCCAGCAGGATCTTTCTCACCTTCTTCCCTCTTGCTCCACATCTTCAGACCTTGCCATCTTTGGTCAGGCGGTGAGCCTTCTCGACCTTTGGAGGCGGCCATGGGGAGTTGCCCGGTTGCTGGGCCTCGGCGGCCCTGCGCTGCCCCCCCCCCCATCCTTCGGAAGGGGCCGGGTAACCAAACAAAACAAACAAACTTATACAACTTGAATCATTGTACTTACGTTGCGTCCAGACCTCAATAAACTTCACCTATTTTCTAAATGGAAACACAACAAACGCTTTCTTCACATGTGCTGATTTCGTCGACGCGAGTACTATCATCCATCACTCTCCCTTTATCCCCCACTCCTTTCTCTGTCTCTCTCTCTTCTCATTTCTCAAACCACTCTCTTTATCATTATAGTAATTTTATTCTTCGATATTGTCATTTCACTGAAAATAACAGAAATTTTTACAACCAAACTTTTAAAACACACTCAGCCAATATAAAACTTATAACGATTTAGTTGGCAATCGATATTTCTCGTTAGTTACAAATTAGTAGAAGCTCTCTTTTTGTTGATATGGAAATTTGGACAGTGGCAGCTTTGTGATGAGCAAAATAATAATTCTCAGTTGTACATCTGTGTTATGCAAGCTTTGAAAAACGTCCTATCTTTAAAAACCCTCAGAGCCTACACAGACTCCATACTGGAATACTAACTGTCGGATTTCTGCCGATGATCCCTATTCCATGACTTGCAAGCAGCCTCCTCGCCCGAAGCCTTACCGGATTGCATCATGACTCCGCTTCAATTGTTCGTGGGCGATCCCCATATCGAAGTAGAGATCTCCGTTGGAGGCGCCGTCACGCCGATTGCCCGGCGGAATCGCCCTGTCCAATATCTTCAGGGCCTCCTCGGGCGAACCGGCTGCCACCAGGGCCGCTCCCAGGTTGAGCGCAGTCGCCCGCTCAACACTCGCGTCGTGCAGGAGGCCGGAGCGTTTGTAGGCCGACTCAAATGAGCCCAGGGCGGCGGTGATGTCACCTCGTTGGAGGGCTCTGGAGCCAGTCCGGGTGAGACTGTCGATCTCCTGGGTGAGAGGATTGCGGGAGACACTACCCATACCGCCCACGCTCATGCCGCTTCAATAGAGAGAGAGAGAGTAGATGCTCAGCACACAATGACCTTGACTTGCAGGAACTTTTGTTTTAAACGATATCTTTTCGCTGTGTAAATTAATTCAAATTTACCCCTTTGTCTTGAAAATGCTTAATGTAAGTGAAACATATTGATTTTTCTAAATTAAACAATGTAGAAGAAATGCTTCGTCTGTTTAGGTTTGTCCAAAATATGTTTACAGGAAGTTAAAGATGCGAAAATATTTTTATTGCCTTCTTGTTTAAATTTAGAGGTTTTATAAACGGCCTGGATTTAGAGAAGAATTACATTTACTGTCTGCTTAATCAATCTCTGCTTTCATCGGACTTCACCTGAAGACGCTTCCGCAAAGACAGCATCTTCCAGTGAGTGGGAGAGCCGTATTTGAAATTCAAACATTCATTCCAACAACCTCTAGTAAGTACTGTACAAAGCAAAATGCCAGTGGACAAGCGGTCAGTAGACATCCTGCAGTCTCCAACAATTGACGTTCACCACCTGCAAACCTCCAACAGCAATGCGAGCGGGATATTCACCTTCGAGCCCATCTCGCGTCACTACCGACAGATTATCGGAGATTTGCGGCGGAAACAATTGGCCAAAACTCTGGAGGAGGAGGAGAGGGAGGCGACGGAGGGCGGAAAAGCCGAACCGGTGTTCTATCTGCAGAGACCGCTGAAAAAGTATGACATATATGCGCGAATCAAAAGTCGAGTGAAACAAATCGCGAAGGTCAAGGAGGGCGAGTCAAATGCGCCGACGAAAAGTGCGGAGGAACAAGAGAATGGGACAGGCAACGTCCACCATAATGACGCTGATATTCAGCTGAACAACATCGACAACCTACTCTCAACGCTGGACAACCGCATAGAAGAGATGAAGTTGAACCAGCCTATCCCCCTAGCAGAACCGAAGCCAACGCCCCATCCGTTTCCTCTGCGATCAGCAAGAGAGGAAATCTCGTGCGACACAATGCGAGCAATGTTGAAAAGGATGGGTTGGGCGACCGACATGAGGCGAGATGTCGGCGGCAATGCGACGAAGAAGAAACCGCTGACTACTTTCGATAGACTGTATCTTGACCTTCGTCGACCGAAACCGCCAAGTAATAACAGAAACGCCGCCGTCTCCAAGTGGGTGGCGGCAACACGATACCGTTGGCATGTCAACAAGAATAGTTGTCAGAACAACGCGGATCGCTACTTGAACATAGAGCGCTCGCTGGAGAAGAAAAAAATGACGAAAATTCTCAAACTCACCGACCCGATGCGCGGCAAGACTATGGTTAGTATGGATGGGATAGAGGCCGATAGGAGTGAGTGCAGCACACCCACCGATGTCCCCACCTTCGATGGGGTCTCCCAGGTGTTAGCCATGGTCCGTCCGGAAAGCAGCATCTACCAATGGAGCTTTCTCCACAAGGTCAAGGTGCGCTGGATGCAGAAGGCGGGGATCAGACGCAAACCGACAGCCCCGGCTAACGGGGAGCAACAGCCGACGTGGAGGAAAAGTCATCGGGCGATCATACGGACGAGCAGGAGGAGCGCGGCCCAAATGCAACTCCCGATGCGACAGAGGAAGACCACAATGAGACAGAGTCGTCGGATATCGCTCGGTACCTTTATACCCAATCTTCAACTGCGCGGTTGCGGTCTGGCCAATAAGGCCGAATGCCGACACGACCTCTGTCGACTGATCGACCAACGGATGCGGGTGATCATGCGCGGCTGCACTTATAAGGCCGCCCATGCCGTGGTCCTAGGCCGCGTCCTAGCTGGTAGGGTGCGCGCCAGTGTGAAACCACTCTTCGGCAACACCAAATACCGCCTGGTGATTATGTGCCTGGTCATGCAAGATCTCGGCCAGTCGGTGGAGTACGCCAGTCAGTGCCTGAGTTTCCCCAGCTCCGGTGACAACTCGGTCACTAGGGAAGTCAAATTTCAGGACTGTATCACTGTAGTCACTGTTTTCTGGATAAGAAATATGTAGACACAATTCACTAAGGCTCACTTTCCTCTTCCATCTATGTTTTCTACCCCCCCCCCTCGCTTTCTTTCTCTCGTTATTTTCATATCGTTCTCCATCTCCTCACTCTGCCTCACATTCTCTCTCCACCACTATATCCCTTTTTCTTACCCGCTGACTCAAACTCTCCTTCTCACTCATTATCACGTTCTCCCTCAACCTTACCCTTTGGCACTACCTCTGTCTTTCTCCATTTGCTCTCTTCTCCCTCTCGCACTTCTCTCGTCACTCCCTCCTTCTCCCTGACACTTCAACTCTTAGCGCTGGCTTTATCTATAACTTCGCTATCTATCCATTTATCTCTCTCTCTCTCTCTATGTCTCTCTCTCTCTCTCTCTCTCTCTCTCTCTATCTCTCTCTGCCTCCTCCCTCCCTCTTTCCCATCTCTCTCCCCCCTCTCCAAATATAGCAGGCCATACAGTATGTGTAAATAAGTCAGAGTTTCTTAAAGTTGTGTACAAAATATTTATTTTAGATATTTATTCAACGACAAACCAAATACAGAAAACCAATTAGAGAAAGAATTTAAAAATATGTTTTATCATAGTACCTTCCAGTCAGACTGTCTGAGATCTAAATGACGGTAGCTACACTACTTCTAACTGACTAAAAAGAAGAGTGAAATTAGCTAATTATGCATTTAATATGTCAACAAAAAAGCTTTTGCCAAAGATGAAAAGGTAGACAATCAAGGCTGACATGAAATAAACATTAAGAACACGATAGGCAATTCAGAAGAGGCCTCAAAAGAGGATGGCAGAAAAATTGCTTAAAAAATTAAATAGAGGAAATACTACTGAAATTGAAGGAGTAATGAGTAGTATAAAAGTTTCTTACGACTTGGTAGAAGAGAGTATTTTTCTTAAAATGCTTAAACAGATGTATTTTTTAAAGAATAATATTGTAATTTCTACATAAGTAACAGTCTTAGATATTACAGATTATGACAATATCATATTATTTAGCGAGCAAACTACTTAAAGCATTTATGTATTAAAAGAAAATCTGTGCTGGGTAGAATGCATTAAATTTATTGAAAATATGTGTTATTATTAAATAGAATAATAGACAAAATCGAAGCCAAATAAGTTATCTAGCTTGGGAAAGAATATTATGCTCGTTTTTCAAACTTGGTTGAAGTAAATCATTTATTTTTTTTTTTTAATTTGGAGTGAGATAGACTTCACCAACTGTATATATAATATCATATATCATGACAATGTTCAAAAAATCAATAAAGTTTTCAAGATAATCTAATTTAGGAGGAATATACTATTTACCTTGTCAGGTGGTCTATGGTGGTTTTAACAAAATAAATAGGTACTTAGTTCTACTAAAAACTCAGAATATTTAAACAGCTTTTAAATGGAGAAAATTATGAATATCTTTAATATATTCTTATTGACTTTTCTATATACTATATTACTAAATGAACAGAGGAATTTTATATATCATTAAATATATTAAAATACTTGGTATAAATATATTAGATAAAAGTTATTTAGCTATATTAAACTTATAGGACTTATAAAATATAATAATATTAAATTATAAAATTATACTTTTTCAATATCTATAAATACTAAACTCTATGTCAATTAAAAAATATTAAATTGGGTTAAATTATTTATATTTATAATTTATAATTTCAATAGCTAGGAAAATATATTTATTTTATAAAAATTTATGATAAGTTATATATTAAATAGATTATTATATTTTATAATACTATATATTTTAAATTTATTTTATTTAATAAAAAATGGATTTAGCTAAATAGAACTTATAAAATATAAATTAAAAATAGTGTTATACATATATTTTATTAAATCAATATTTTTAATTTTTAATATTTAATATATAATATATAATATAGTGCTAATAATTAATTATTATTATTAATAATTGTATTTTTATTATTTAATATCATAATTTATAAATATAATATTTAGTAAATTATTTTTTGAAGTATATTTCTTAAAATAATTTGTATAAATATTAATAAAAATAAAATATATATTATTTTTTTAGTCTTAGTATTTTGACTTTGTGTTATATTTCATTATTTTTATTATTGTTATCAAATATTATTTTATCATAATATAATAGGATTTTAGATATGAGAGTTAAAAAATTGTAATTATATCATGTAGTCTATAATTATAGAATGATAGATAGTTAATAAATTTTAAATATTAAATATATAAAATATATTTCTATAAAAAATGTAAAAATATTATTATAAAAATAAATGAAATTAAATTTCCTAGTGTTTATTTAACATATAAGGTGAGTCAAAAGTCTATATATATATATAAATAATCATAATCGATAATTGCAAAATAGCAGTTTGAATAACAGTTTAATAATTCAATTCAATAAATTATAGCAAATACAGGGAGAGAGGTTATTGATAATTGTATATAGACTTTTGACACACCCTATATATATATATATATATATATATATATATATATAATCATCATTCATCCCTCATTAATAAAATGATAATACAAACTATTATATTATTATTACTATTATACTATCAATGACATTTTTTGTAATAATCAATATGAGTATGACAATAACAATATGCTAAAACATTAATAAATTTAATTTCCAACAGTATTGACATATAGTATAGTATATAGATATGCCAATAATATCTAGATATAAAAAATAAACAACTGATCAGATGTTCCTTCTTCATAAGTAGAATGCATTAACATCTGAAAGTGTGAACTTTTTAAAGTCAAAAGAAATAGTGTCGGAATATCTCACGAAGAGCTTACAACAGATTAGTAAACAACACTATAGTATATATTTAAAAAACATAAAGTTGTAGCATAAAATTCTTAGACTTTACAAATTTACTTACTTATAAATAAATATTAGAACACATAAACGATAAATTAGAATTCCACATGATACTGTTGTTGCTAGGGTAGCCGAGAATCAAAAACTGCGCTTTATGTTATTTGCATTGTTTAAAAGTATTGAACAAATAAATAAAATGTAAAGCTTGCTTCGGCAGTACATATACTAGAATTGGGACGACACAGAGAAGGTTAGCATGGCCCCTGCGCAAGGATGACACGCAAATTCGTGAAGCGTTCCATTTTTTAATAGTGTACAGAGAAAGAAAGTTACCACCAGAAAGATACAAAGACCACATTGAAATGCAATATTCGGATGACACGGGCTGTATCACAGACAACGAATAAAAAAGGAAGACATACTGAGGGAAATACCACCATGCTGAATGTAAAAGACGTAATCGTTAACGAAAACAAAACAGAAGTTATAAAACTCGAAAGGAATCATAATGAAAGAATGTAAAATACCTATGGTCACTGCTAAACACAAAAGAGGACATACAAATAGAAAAAATTAGCAGTAGCTCCTCTCAGTAAACATAAAAAGCATTTTACTAGGAAAGACATGAAAATAGGAATTAAACTTAGGGCCTTCACGGCATTCATTGCATCGATTTTTCTTTACAACTCAGAACTTTGGCACAGCAACAAACAATTAGTAGACTCAGAAATAGATACTTTTCATAGGAAATTACTTAGACGTATAGGCATGAAATGGTTCCACAGGGTCAGCAATACAGAATTATATAACAGGTCCAATACAAAACCTTGCAGCCCAAATAATTAAACAGATGAGACGACTACATTTTTTAAGACATATCCTTAGACAAGATAATAATTCTCCAGTTAAGAAAGCACTCAGAAATAGTATAAACAATCATTCGGGACACTTTAGCAAAGGGAAGGCAAAAGGCTACTTGGATCAAGACAATAATGAATATGACACTAAAAATTTAAATTTCAACATAAAAAATCCACACACTTGGTTTATTATTTGTTACACAAATAGAGCGATGTTACTTTGATTTCTTCTTACGTTACCCACGACCGGACTTAAAAATATGTGAATCATAGAGTGATAATTTGAAAGTTATGACCTTATTACTATTAGTATTGTATTTTCCTGTTATTTTACCCTTAATAAGTGAAAAGTATAATTTCTGTCCTTCGTGTAAGATAAGAGAAATATTTATACTACATTTTAAGTAAATTAAAATACATTGAGGCAAATAATTGTAATCGTAAATATAATAATATAGAAAGGTAATGTGACGATAATAGCGATAGAGGATAGATAGATTCCTAAATACTTACAGTCAGAATAATGAAAAATAAGTAGCCTAATTCTTGCGGTTTAAGGGGTTGCCCTTAAGGGACCCTTCTCAAAACCTGCGGAACTCCCCTTTCAGCGTTAGTTAAGGCCAACCTCAAGGCCCCTTGATTGAATTTATCACCGGGGGTACATAGCTCATGATAGACACCGATGTCATGAACTTACTAAAAAAACTCTAAAATCATTTTTTTTAATTCCTGTTCTTGTTTTCCTTTTGTCTTGGTAATGAGTCGGCAAACATTTGGACACATGCGGTTGCGGCTGAGTGAGGCCATGCCATAGTGAATTTTTATAATGCTTTCTGCTAACACATAGGTCCCCATTTACAGTTTGTTTGAATCCAGTAAGAAACTTACAGAGCAAAGTCAACCAGGCGGAAAAGCTCTCTTGGATTGGATTGGATTGGATTGTCAGAAATGACTAATCGTATTATGAAGATCAAATGCCGTTAATTTACCTAAAGAAAATGGCTTTTGAGATGACAAAAAACACAAAACAGAAACCATCAATCTTCTCCACAGGTGTTCCTCTCCAGAAAGTCCTCTGTTTGACATTTGCCCGGCCAGATCCCATTCCTCTCGGGGTAGATTTAGCATGCCTTCCTGCTCCACCCAGCGCCGCCTTTCATCGTCCTTCCCACAAGCTGTCATGTTGTCTAACACACAGTGATTTCTTTTCCTTGCTGTCATCTGGCCTATATTCACAGTTTTTATAACGTTTTGTTATCATGATTCGGTTACTCAGTTCCTCAGTTAACCACAGCTGTTGCGTTCAGTTGTTTAGCGGTTTTGGTGTTTTTTCACCTTGTGCTCATATGTCATCTCATAGCTACTGTTTTTGTGTTAAATTAATCTGCAAACTGTTAACATTTTTCTGTACCGGTTCCCACTTATACAAGTAGCTTTTCAAACAAATACAGTTCATTTATGTATTTAAATGTTTATTTGCACTGAGAAGAAATTAGAATAAGGTATTATATTATATTATAATTACAAAACCAAATTAAAAAGTGTTGAAAGTCAACAAATGTCAGTGACATAATAATAAATGGTGGTACATAACAAACGTCGTAGCAACCAGATCTGCTGGAAATCTGCGTGTTAATTTGCATTTGAACGTCGACCATTATTCAAGCGTGTATAATAATAAATAAAATAATAAATATAATTATGAAAATCCTGACCTTAAGAGTGGCATGGATACGATAAAATTAGGAGCGTTATCATCATCTTCTGTATTTTTTATAACATCTGTCCAAGCTTCTCTTTGCCGACCTCTGTCCCGTTTCCCTTCTATCTTACCTTCTAGAACTAAAGCAGGTAGCTGCCCTGAGGATCCTCTCATAACGTGTCCTGTATAAACTTCATTTTTCCTTTGATCAGACTTTTCACTCAGTATTTCGTATTGCCAATTCTTTTCAAGACTTCGTCATTTGTCACCTTTTCAGTCTAATTTATCTTCAAAGGTCTTCTGTAACACCACATTTCAAATGCACGTATATTTCTATGCATCTTTTTGCTAAATGTCCATTCTTCGCTAGCATACCCTACTACTGAAAATACGTCTGTCTTTAGTAATCTTTTCTTCAAGTTAAGGTTGGTGTTACTTCTCAAGAATTCTTTAAATTTCCAAAAATTACTTTTCGCCTTTCCTTCTTACTTCTTAATCGCATTTACCATTCTCTGTAATCCAGCTTCCAGGGGATTTTTATATTCAGTCACTTGCTCAAGTTCTTTGCCATCAACTTTGATTTCACATTTTATCTTTTCTTCTTTGTCTATTACCATTATTTTGTTTTTTAGCGTTCAGACTCGTTCCAAAATCCATACATTTTTCAATAAGTGCATTAACCATTTTCTGCAATCCTTCCATACTATCTGCTATTAATATCGTATCATCTGCAAATCTGATGTTGTCAATATTTTGACTATTGATTTTTAACCCATCACTGTTGCGCAGAGCTTCCTCGATTAAATATTCACTATATACAGAGATTCACGAGAACTGGTGACAAAATGCAGCCTTGGCTTATACCTTGTTTATCTCAATATTTTAAGTTTCTCCTTTTTATGTTCTTTCTTTCAGCAGACTGATTCCAATACAAGTATAAATTAGAAGCAGCTTTATAAAAAGCGTATATCATTTATTGGCAGATTACATCTACAGGAAGAAAAACATGGAACCGAACTAGACAGAGTGGTGTCAACCATCAAAAGAAGAAAATTGAAGGTCTTTGGTCATCAAATTCGGTCTGATCGCATAACACAGGGAATTGTAGAAAGATCGAGAGGAAGACGACGAAATAAACCTGGTGTGATTACTGGAAAGCATATGGAGTAGAAACAGTCTAAAATCCAATAATGATCTCCATGAAAATTGTCTTAAACGGAAGATAAAAGAACTGGCAGTCATTTAATAAATTTATGCAACATGTTTCGGTTAAGCAATGACCATCATCAGGCTAAGATGTAAACGAAACCAATAAAAAAAGTATTACAAAATAAGCAAACCCTATAACAAATGTGTACCTTTAAAAGATCAAATGGGGGAGAGAGTTCAATGTAAAAAACACAGCTGCCAAATTCAGACGTGTGCTAATTAATCAACTAAATAAGAAATTTACAGGAGAAATATTTACTGGAAGATATTTTTTAAAGATTTTTTGATAGAGATATTTCACGAATTGACACTAAGTACTTCATGAGTCTCTATCAGATATTGTGGGGCTTCCCATCTTAAAAACATTTCCAGTGAACATTACCCCGGTTGTGTTTATTTATTGTTTAAATTTAGTTTTACAATAAATTAGCTTTCTAATTCCAGTTTACAAATATTCCCAAATGTCGGTTATTCATAACACTTGCACGCGTAGCTTCAGCGGGCCACTGGTACTCTTGTCAGTTCTTCTTCTTCTCCCTTAGCGATAGCAAAACTGTAGTTTCATAACGGGAGAGGCGCTAGGAGTCTGAGAGGCAGTCTCCTCAGGAACTCAATGAGTGCGGCACCATTGCTGAAAATATCCTGAGGTGAAGTTTTTGGGGACCCAGGCGATTCATCTCCAATGGGCTGCAGCGTCGTCCGAGATGTGTTTCGCGGTTGAGGGGACTCTGTAAACCGGGCAGTTCTTCGCGTTGGGATTATTTTCATTCTTGATGAAGGCGTTGTAGGCTCGGAGCGCGGGCCATTTTCCGCATCTGACTTGTGAAAAACTTTCCTCTCGAAGTAGGTTAGTCCTTCAAGGACCTTTTTGCAGGATGCGTTGCCTTCACGGCTGACTTTTCATGACCATGCAACGCTATCCAACCCCTCTTCCTCCCTTCTTCTCCGCTCTGATTGGTTTAAGACGAAAGTCTAAAATCCCTTTGCGACAGAGCGAAGAAGAAATGTGAGTGCTGAGAGCCGATGTCGTTGCATTGATGCACCTACGACCTACAATGGCTACAGATCAAAGAAGGAGATGAAGGTTTCATCTACGCATGATTATACCTCATTCGTCTGTGTCCAAAGGATGATCGAGTACAGAAAACGAAGTAACCCGAAGACTGCGTTTTTCAAACTGTCCCTGAACAAATACACAATAGATGACCACGTGATTCTATACAGTATAGTGGAAGCAGTTCATGATTATGAGTATCTAGCTTTGAATGGTCCCAACCTGTCCACAAAATTTATATAGTTTATGCATTTAACTCGTCTCATTTGGCAAACAAAGATGGTTTCAATTTCCTTAAATTCTATTTTTTCACCTTTCGTTTGCCTTTTTTATTATTATCTTTTCCCTATTTCTGAAATATCTGAAGAAGTGGGAGGAGATCTTATAAGACGCGCTCTGTATAGTGTCACAATTAACACCTCGTTTCGGTTCAATCAACACGTCAGAGAACTCAGATCAGGACAGTCACAAAGCTCGATAAAACCAGCAGAAATGACGTCTATAGTGACATATCTTTAAATCTATAAGCTTAGTTAATTCGTTGTCTTTATACACATTCTTGTTTTTCTAAACAATTGTATCTACCGTAACGTCGAGTTTCGTGAATACTGTAACCTTCGATATAAAATTCTTGCCAACCTTCAACAAAAAATATGCGGCTTGTCAACATAGCACAACTAGTTTAGAATGCCCAATCATCGTCTAAACTTGAGACGAGTTGACACATTTTCAATTACAAATGGGATGGATATATAATCTGTAAACCAGGTTACACCAACCATTTTTGTTTTAACAAGCCAGCTTTGTTAGGCGATAAAAGCAAAAAATCTGATCGACCTACTTTGAACGGTCGTCCGACAACGATGAGTTCGATGACAGCGGTTGGCGCTCGGCCATTTGGGCAAGGTTTTAGCTCTTCCACTTCTTCATGCGTCATTTTGCAGGCAGTGTCTTTGCCAAAAGGTTGCTCAGCCCTGGTGGCCGGTTGGGCAGTAATAGTATGTTGGTGACTTTTTGTCCAACAGCACTGGTTTGTTTGCCCGAATCCCAATTACACAAAGTTATGTGCGTTTGAGGGAGGGAGAGAAACGCAGGAGACACACAGCTACACACAAATAGAGAGAGAGAGATAGACGACAGAAAAGAGGAGCAACGATGCTGCTAAAAATGTGGTCCAAGTTTGATCGAAGCAGAATTTTTCTATGTGTCAAATACACCGACAGGGGACGTCCGTAGAGCGGGGAGGTCAAATATATGGCGCGCCCTGCTTCGCTTCCATTCTGCTCCTTCAATGTCTCCCTCCGTCCTGCCTCTTGCCTTGTGCTCCTTATGGCTTTTCCTCCTCTGTGCGTGTGCAGAATCCAGATACACGATAAGACGTTCAGTTTGCTGGCCGACCGCGAATTGAAACCGGATGGTTACTAGAGAGAGCTAGCTGGCGGCGGGAGACCTATCGAAAGGACATATCCCTCTGCCGTTAGCTGACTCCCGAGTACTCCGACCCGCTCTCTCTCTCTCTCTCTCTCTATCTATCTATCTATCTCTTTCCATCCATCCCACCTCTCCCTGGTTTGTTCCTGCTGCTGCTCTCTCTCCCTCTCCCTCTAACTCTCTCCCCATTCCGTCCAACCAGCATTTTATGCATCCCATTTCTGTGCCTGATTCTATACTTTTTCGACGGTGTACCCTCGAACGATGCGATGGTGTTGTAGTGTGCAGAGATCGTGCTTAGCACGTACTGTATACTGTACTTACAGCTGGGGGGTTATTAGTGCGTGCACTATGGCGCGGCTAAATATCGATTTGAACACACGCGCAATTGTAAAAATGCCATGCGTGTTGTATGCCCTTCGTTTGCCCCCCCACGCACAACCATTTTTTATCAGTGCGAAATTCATCGGTGAATATATTGACGTTATAGGGCACATGGTAGAAATAGTACGGCGGTGTGGATTTTATTGACAAAATCTTCATGTAACGATATTGTATACTTTTCATAGAAAAATGATGGCTTTAACCCAGGAGAAGTTTTATTAATCCGAAAAAACAGAAAAAACATATTATTATTTTGAGAGAAAGAGAATTAACCACAGAAGTCGTTCTAAAGAATTCCTTCTCAATTACTGAGTATCACGGCTTCATGCGCCCGTACCCGGTATCACATCTTCCTATGGCTCTCAATAAAAGGTGTGATTACAGTATGTCCATACTGAATATTAACCCCGAAAGCAGATCTATTGATCAATTATGAGAATGATACAAACAATTATCTGCTTCCTACACACAATGTGCGCTTTTGCCGGAGTTGGTCAGTTGAGTTTGGCCGGCTTGTTCTACTGGCAACTCTTCTCCTTTTCCCTGCCTCCCATCTCCCAGATCTTTCTCGCCCTCCTCCTATTGGGCTCGCTTAGTGTGGTCGGCCTACTGGCATCACTTGTGGGCTTGATCGGGACACACGCCCGATCGAAACCCGCCCTCTGCACCAGCATCGCCCTTCTCCTCCTGCTCACCGGAGCCGAGTGGGTGGCGATGGGTCTCGGTTTTGCCCGCGTCGACTCCGTAGGGAGAAATATACAGGAGGTTTTTGCCGGACAAATTTTCCAGCAGATGACCACCAATCGAACAACAGCAGATCAGAAGCCCTGGGTGGACTTTGTCCAATCCACTATGGACTGCTGCGGAGCCTTCACTCCGTTGGAGTACGGGGGAGCGTACGAGATTCCCCAATCATGCTGTTCCACAAATAACACAAACGAAACTAGTCCGTGTAATTTGGTAGGGCTGACGACCAATGACACCAGACGGAGCTGCGCACCCAAGTTGGACAGTTTAGTCATTGAGGTAGTCCGGACACACCGCTGGATGGCCCTAGGTCTTGGTGTCCTCCAGTTCATCACGGCTCTCGTGTCTGGCGGCCTCTACCGCAAACTATCTAGCTGTAGTGACAGTGGAAAAGGCACATGTAAATATACCGAGGAAGAAGGAAAACTCATGGACATAATAAAACAACTATAGGTACATGAAATCGATATTGGATCTCTTTTCGAAAAATTTTTTATTTGATTTAAAATATTTTATAACTTTAGTAGTCACAGAGAGAGCTGCTTGGTAGTAGAACCGAAAGCTAGGAAGGAGGAGTTTCATCATCATTGGATGCAGTCTTCTATTAGAAGGTTGGCAACCATAATACGCCAATTGGGCCTGTTCTCAGCTTTCCTTTTTGAAAATCCGATGCTTTTACTCGCGCTGTATTTCCTTATATCATCTCCCTAAGCTTCTCTTTGCCGACCTCTGTCCCGTTTCCCTTCTAGCATACCTTCTATAGAACCAAAGCAGGTAGCTGCCCTAAGGATCTCTCATAACGTGTCCTACAAACTAAGTATTTCTTAATTCGAGTTCTTTTCAAAACTTTGTCATTTGTCATCTTTTCAGTCCAGCTATCTAGATCAAAAGACTTCTGTAACACCACATTTAAACAATGCATGTAGTTTATCTATGATCTTTTTCCTCAATGTCCAAGCTTCGCTAGCATACCCTACTACTGAAAATATGTAAGTTTTTAGTAATCTTTTCTTCAAGTAAGGGTTGATGTTACTTCTCAAGAATTCTTTAAATTTCCAAAAGTCATCTTCACCTTTCCAATTATTCTTCATGTACTTTTTCCTCGCATTTACCATCCTCTGTAATACAACTTCCAAGGCATTTATATTCTGTCATTTGTTCAAGTTCTTTGCCATCAACTTTGATTTCACATTTTAGCTTTTCATTTTAATCTATTACCATTTTTTTGTCTTTTTAGCGTTCAAGCTCTTTCCAAAATCCATCCACGGAATAAAAATGTGAACAAAATAAAAGCGGAATCAATCTAGCAGCACTGCATGATTTGTACGTCTACTTTATTTAAATGGTTCTTCAAAAATAATTTTTATGTTGTAGCGGGAGAGAATGTCGAAATTACGATATTTTAATTATCCTCGGAATGTGGCAACATGGAGAGCTTCAAAAAATCAATTGTCTGTCTGTGTATGTGTTGTGTGTTTGCTATCTCAAAATTACGGTACCTACTCTTTAAATAATGGTTGGGAACAACATGTGTAACATATTTTGATTAATTTTCATCCCTATGGGGGACACGGCTTTCGTTTTTAGGATATTTCTAGACCATTTTAGGACTATCTAATCTTAACGCCAGTTTACACATGTTCTTGAGATGCAATCGCAATTAAAATTTAAAGAGTTTAACAACACTTTACGTCGCAATGAAGTCCCCCTGGCCAATCATATTGCATTGCACATTATTTATTGATTGGTTAATATGTTCATTTATTTTTCTCAACGAAGTAATGCTAAATAAATATACTATATTGTACATCCTATCTACCGGGTGTCCCATAAAACCTGTCGGTTTATAAAACTCTATAACTTTTTTAATAAAAGTCGTTTTAACTACCAATTTTGTAAATTGGTTCTATATATCTGTACTATTTTTATACTTATCCTAATTTGAAATTTAAATGTAAATTTACAAAATTATGTATAACAATGTCCATGTATGAAATTTAAAATAATTTCGCTATTGATTCAAATTCTGTAGA
>JAUYWV010079004.1:0-15574 GCA_032274565.1 Nematoplana nigrocapitula | reverse complement strand
CTATTTTTATTGTGGGTAAGTAATCTGTTTCTTGACTAAACTATCATAAAAAGCGTAGTTGACCGTCCTAATATTATAGTCCTTGCATAATTTGGTGTCCTTGAATATAACCAAGGATATGTTTTTGCTGTTTAAAATTGGCGGTTAATGATTGAAAACAGATCGGAGCGCGGTCTAAAGAATGTATACATGTTATATCTTATCAATCGAGAAGTTTCCCGTTCACAATACACCTCCTTGGGGATTCCTCACAAGATGTTTACCTTGTTCGATTCTCTCTTTGTAAGATATACCTGATTGCTATCATTCTTTCGTTGGTTTGTTCGTTTCATGCATCGCCGCGATGTTTGGCGGTCTTCTGCCATGTGTTTAGTTCCGGCTCACTTCGAGTTTGTCCAATTTTTGACATCTTCCGTCGATTATCTTCTTGGCCTCCTTCTTCTCCTTATTATACGAGTATAGCGCAGAAAATAATGTCTGCCCAGGTTCTCTCAGCTGGTCTCCTATTGACATGTCCAAAATATATAGAGCAATTTACTTAGCAGCTATCACTGAATTGTTAAAATCCACTGAAATGTTTTATGCAATATTTCAATTCTATCAATGACACATTGTCGATTGGTTTTCGGTCGGCCTCTCTTTCGCTGACCTCCCTGCTGGGAGACCAATTTAGCGCGAACTTTGCGTGCCACACTATGTGTATCGTGGAAACTCTGTGCGAGTCTGTTTGTTCGAGGATCTCTTCATTCATATTGGTTTCGCCGATACAAATAAAACTAAGACTGCACGTAGTAGTTCGAGGGCTATGTGTGTTTATGTGTTCTCTGAACATGTATTAAGGCATTTCATAAAGTTGTGTTCTGCCGTCGACGCCAGCATTCGATATATAGATCCATCCACAGCATAATTTGAAAACAATTATTATGTAATTCCAGGATCTACACAACATTCGCATTCTCTCCAACTTCCCGTTTCGATATTGTACATAGTTGGAAAACTATAGTCATATATGTACATTTGCGTGGTCACACATCAGTTGGTGTATCCTTAGACGACATATACTGTACTGTACAGGCGCTTGTACACACTTTTGCACTCACTGAATGTTGTTGTGTGCGCAATTCCATGTTCCTACTCGGTCGATATAGAGTTTGATTCGGTATCCCTTTCTATGGTCTTGTTGTTTCCTGTACTTATACAGCCTGTACAGCCGGAATGTGGCAGTTTTTCACTTGAATTCTAAAGTATGTAATCTCGAGAATGAATTAGCGTTATCAAACAAGAACCAGTAAGTCGACAATGATGCGTCCTCTTCCCCGTCTAGATATTGAAAAGATATTTTAATACCATTTTAGAAACATGCAAACTTAAATCCGCGTATACCTACTACACATTTTCTGAGTCCCCAACTGCATATCTTATGGACTATGCGTTGAAAGCCGAGTCACTAACATAAAATGAGTTTCTTTATCGGAAAATAGAGATTCATTAACCACAGCATTGAAGGTGTCCCGCTGTCCGGGGCTTCTCCGCATTCTTCCCAGGTAGATGTTTCCGCTTTGCCGAGTCTGTTGCGATACGTTTTCAAGAGGAATGAATGACCAGTCCACATTGATTTTGTGGGCTCTGGTGGTTTCTATATAGTTGTCGACTCCTTCCGACCAGGACTTCTGTTGGAGCGTGCTGTGGTCCGTTTTCCTCCCGAAGCTGTCTCTTGATCCTTGTTTTTTGCGATGTTCGGCCACCTTTGTGTCGAGGGGCGTGTCAAGTTGCCAAATTTTGAAGGATATAATTATATCGTTGGTTTATGTTTACGACTTTTGAATCGTAAATGAGTTTTCAGAATACTGTGAACATATCTTTAAGGTCTAGAGAGCGCATTGACCTGTAATTCATTGAATAAGTTGCTATAGAAACTGAGTAAAATAGCGGCATTCGATATCACAAGGATGTCTGTGCCATGCCGCATGTGTGATTGACCTACAAAACAGTGGGCGCCCGTGCGAAATATGAGATAACAATAGATCTTTCGAGGCATTGTTGGTGGGATGCGCAAGGGATGGAGACAATATTGCCGACTAATTGGCCTGTTCACTCACTTGCCCATACATTTAGGAAAAAGACATGATACTTCAAATTTAGCAGTGAATATACAGCTAAATTTAGCAGCTCCTAGTGTTTTATGAAACAGACTTTATCGTGTAATTTTTCGAGCTCCTAGAGTGATCGAGAAAAAAGTGACGTCACCGAATAAAACTCTTATCTTATTGGTTCTTTTTTTTTGGAATTTCGTGTGAGGTTTACTGCTAAATTCAGCCGTTCCTAAACATTAGCTGAGCTCGTAAATTTAGAAGCTGCTACGTGGACCAATCAGAGGTTTGCATTATGGGTAACACATTATACGTGTCAATTAAGGTTATTCAATGACTGTCACGAAACGTCAGCAGTTCATCGTTCGTATATTTTTTACCAGGTGACTATCTAGAATCCTTGTGAATTTTTAGTTCATAGAATTTTTATAATTATGAATGACGAGCAGCTTATAGAAGCAGTTCAGTAATCTGTATGGCATACGATGAAAAGATTACAAAAATCGAAGAATGTCTGAAAACTCCTGGAAGACGATCGCAGATCATATACTTACACTACAAACATAAGGATTTCAAAACCGACGAGGCAAAATAAAAATAGGCGCCAAAAGATATAATGTTGTAAATTAGGTATATAATTAACATTTTGTAACGAAGCTATTCAAAAGCCAAATTAATTCTCCTGTTCTACCCTTTCTATATACATCACCTATTTGTGGAGAGAGAATTCCATGTTTATCGATTTCTATGTATGCAATTTATTATCGGTGGCACAAAGGGCGCCGCTTTGCAAAAAGCGAGCCTGTAATCAATATGTTTTTGTATGGCATACAAATTTCATTATAAATGCGTCCCTATTTTTTGTATGCCAACATTTGTATGGCATACAGTAATTGTGAATCCAGCTTTAGCCTTTTTACCTGTCAGTTTTGTATCCTGCATGAATGTCGTTAGTGCTACGGTTGACTCCGTTTGTGTTAGGTGCTGATTCATTTTTCTCCTGTGCCAAAAAATCGATTATTTGAGTCCACCCTCTCCCCCACTCACAGACAAAACACACAAGGGGATGACTGTGTCGTCGTCGATCTGGTGTGCTGGTAACACTTTTATGTGCCGTGTGTGGTGTGGTGTGTTGTGTCTGTCTGTGCTATTATTGTGCGCGAAAGCTCGTGCAGTAATTGTAAGTGGGCCTCGTATAGTAATGTAAGTAGGCTAAATCATATTGATCATCTTTCTTCCACTTGTAAACTTCGTCTTTATTTAGTGGAATTTTTGCGTTTGAGTTGTGTTGCAAAGGAGTAGCAAGGGTGACTATTATGGCAGGTTTTGTCGAGAGATTGTGGGGTATTTCGAACAGCTGTTTTTTATGGGCGGAAGGGGTTGGAGGATTTTCTCGAAACCTTCAGTGACAGGCACAATGACTAACGTGTGTGCTTACGTTTATGTGCCAATGTTTATTTTTGCACAGTTTGTTTCAGGCTGTTGGAGTTGTTTGTTTGTAGGGCCTGAAACACAAGGGGATAAATACGAGTCGCGCCCACCGATATCTAAACGGGACATGTGCTCACTGCTTTTAACAACCACAACATACTGCTATTTCTGGGCTTCGTTGCTTTACTTATGGCAGTTATTTAATTACCTTTTGAATATTCTGTGTCAAATCCACCCGGTAGCTCCAGCACTGCACATCCAAAATAGAGCGTTTATCTCAGAGATCTCTAGCTTAAAAATTATTGGCATGGCACAGTAAGCGTTTTGGTAAAAATCACAGCGTTGGCGTACTGGCGTACGCTTCTGGCATCTTGGCATAGCATAGTGTAACAAAAGTAAAATGTAAGGTAGTATATATATATATATAGTTAAGCAAAATTAAATTTTGCTTGAAAAACCAAAATGACCTGTTATTTTTAAATTTCATCCGTATGGGTGCCACAGGTTCCGTTTTAAGGGTCCGTTTTTAGGCCCTTTTGAGACAACCAAAACTAAACGTCACTTTTATACCTGTGTTTGATATGGGATCTTTTAAGGAAATTTCGGGAAATCACCACAGACCACAGTCATATTTCATTTCCCATTATCGATTTATTGTAACACATATTACGCAAAATCTCCAAATTTCCATTTCTGATTCGAACAAAATTAGCCACATTTAAAAATAACTTAATCATAATGCATATCGCAGAATTCCAGAACAATTGGTCTTTAATGATAATAACGAGGAATGAATCATTTTAAAGTTATTGATTAATTTCCTAACTAATGAATATACAAGCAGACTTGGAAATTAAATTACATTGAAATTATAAAATTGAAATAGTGATTGAATTCGCGACAAAATGCCAAATAAAAGAATATCAACTATTGACTCTCAGTCAATGGCTGTCAAGAGATTAGAGAATGAGAGTGCAATGAAGAAACGACACATTGCACTGCTTCCCTAAAAAGCCACTGCACGTCAACATCTCGCCAACGCAACTGCGAAACCCTCGCACAGTGCACTGTCCGTCATCAAACAAACGCTGCAGGAAATTCTCAATCCCGCGCCAATGAAACATCAGCACAGTGCGCTGCCTGTCATTAAACATACTTATGGGAGCCACAGGTTCCGTTTTATGGTCTTTTAAACACACCTTTTAAGACTGCCAAGTGCCAAGTCTACATCTTTTCTACAGGTCTGTTATTGATATGCGATCTGTAATGCTTCCATGGAAACGATGACAACATTCTATTTGAACATTGATTGCAAGTGATATTTCTTTGGTTACATTTCGACCTAACGGATGCGTGTAGATATACGAATTATCCAAAATATAAATATTTCAGCTCATAAATTTATTATAGGTTGAAAGGTGACTACTGGCATCACAGCATGTTTGACTTCGAACATAGCAGTAACGAACCTGTACATGCAGAGCCTAACTTTTCGTTTTCGAGTGCAAGATCGAACAACAAAACCGTATCGATTAAAAATTTGGAATCACACAAATTTCAGACAGTTTTCTGGCCTCCTTTACTGTACTGTTGGTGAGAAAAATATGAGATGTCTAGCAGCAAGGAAGAGCTGAGCACAGTTTTTAGTGAGTGGAAGACCAGGTCTTGTGATTGACAACCCGAAAACGAACTGCATGACAATGCCTGCTTGGAGAAGGAAAGATCGAGATGGAAAATGATGAAATTGAAAATGTCGAGAAATCCCATTTGCTAGGATTACACATCACATCAGAAGGGGACAGCACAACAGAGAATGTCATAATTAACCCGGTAGAAGTGTGAAAATCAACAGTTTTGAGTTTGAATGTAAACCTTGCGAAAGGCTCTATTGGGGAGCATTGCTTTGTATGGATGTGAAACTTGGACATGAAAGAGGAAATTATGGTCGAGTTGTGGCTGAAAACAAGCCAATGGATCTGTAATACTGTGGAGATTTGAGGTGTGTGTGTGAGGGGGATTATATACTGGATAACTATGTGCTGCCCCCAATTCGCCTTAAACTGTAGCGCCAGTTTACAACCGACCGCGACGGCTCTATTGAAGGATTGATTTTGAAAAGTCACGACCTCCTCTGTCTGTTGTTGAAGAGGCTATAACATTTCACCCTTAAGCAATCCAACCTACTTTTTCTCTTCATATTCTTCCTTTTTCGATTGAGCCTTTGCCTGGCTGTCTGTGGGTGTGTGTGAGCGAGAACTGAGTTGGGGAGACGTAGAGAGATAAAGGGTTGTTTGGTACCACTTCGTCCTTTTTCTTTCACCCGAAATAGAGGCGGCGGCTGTTCACTGTGTGTAGCTATCGATCGATCGTGCTACAGGAGAGAATACTGGGAAGGGAGAATTGATGTGAACGTCTACGCTCCATGGAAAAAGAGTGCTAGCTAGCTGTCGTGCTGCTCCCCCTGCCTCTCGGCTTGTTCCGTACACTCGCTCGACGCAGTGTGTTGTGTTGTGTTGGCAGCGAATTAAGGTTTCCTCTCGCACAGCCAGCCAGCGAGGAACCCCTTCGTGCCGTGCCAGAGCCAGCGAGAGGCCTCTATGCCAAGGGAAGAAGAATTGATGATGCGATGCTTGGGAGGGAGCCAGAGAGCGAGGTGGCAGGGGGGAGGGGGTTTGAAAGGGGTGGTTGGAATGACAAGACACAGGCGGCCAATACCAATCCACTTCATCCATTCCCCATCGTTTATCCTCTTCTTCACATCAGAGAGAGAGAGAGAGAGCGCGCATTTTTCATGGTCCGACTGGCAGCAATGTCTCCTTCCACTAAAATAAATATTGGGGTCAAATAGTCGACTGACTTCTTGAGGCACCGCACCAGCTAACATCACGGCGAAGTTCTTTTCCGCCGCCCGACTTTTTTTGTTCTTCTACGCAGTAGACAACTTTAAAGCGTTGACAGACGCATAAACGTGCCGACCTACAATTTTTATATAGCAAGTGATTAAGTGAACGTCACGATAAAACGTCTCGAGAAAATACTACTTAAATGTATTTCCTTTGTAGTTAGAAATCACGTATGGAATGTTGATGAGGACTAACCAGCCTAATCGAAGCAGCACGCAAATTATATTGGGAAGAACGCCCTCCCCCCGCCAACCGATTCAGCCCATGCAGTCACTATCATATTGACCATTTGTTGTTGTTAGTTTTGCAGATTCCACTGACACTTCTTTTGTTTACTTCTGACCAAGTTTGTACGATTTCTGACCTGTGTATAACATACATTATAATCACTTCACCAAAAAATAGTAACTTGATGTCATAAGGCTAGGTCAGCCAATAAGGGCGCGCTATATCATAAGTAGGTAAAGGTCAACAGTAAGAAATCGGTCCTCTCTGGAGCCCCATAGTCAATATCCGTACAAATTGTAATTTAAAATTCAACTGCGTTGACGGGTCACGTGGGGTTCACAGACGACTACTTTATTACTACTGACTTTGACCTATTTTGACGTAGCGCACCCTCAATGTGATTTCATGTAGTTTACAAAATGGCGGGAGTATTCCCCGAGACCTCTTACAGTCTATTTCTCGTCTCTTTCCCCCGGTAATTGCATCTCAGAGGATACTGTATCGATAGACTCATACATTTGAGGGGCTTCGTTTCCCCTAAGGAGATCCCGTTTAACAACGGCACCAGCATCTGGCTTTTCATGGATTGGGTGGGAAGAGTAAACTGGAGTGAGACCGCTGGAAGTAATCATGCGGTCAGATCAATTAAAAAAAAGGACGCTATGACTTCCACCTGCACTTGAACACTATGTAGTATGGCACTTTTGATAGTTATAGATCAGTGTAATCTGGAAATCGATTTTCAGCCCCGCCGTCAATGGCAAAAGATGAATTCTGCGGTACGCAAATGACAACTCCAAAGTTGAGAGCCAAGTTGTACTGCGAAGGAGAAGCAGCAGAATGCCGTATATACAAATTCCCAATTGGGGTACAACAAGCACTTGACTGTCTGCGCGCCGCCATCTTGCACCCTATGCACCGTAGCACAGTGTGTGCAACCGGTGGTTGTGTTGTGCATGGTGCTGGTGATTCTCTGACCCTGTGCGGATTTCGAGTTGTTTATAGGGGGGGGGTGAGGTGTATTGGTTGGTTGGTTCATTTGGGGTTACTATGCAGCAGTCAGTTGGAGGCACGCAATGCGCAGATGGCCGACCCCGCAGGAGTTTGTTCTAAGGGACCTCTTCGAAGAGCGACACAAAAATCACTCTCCCATCCTATCCCTCTCCCCGCACTCTCCTCCAATGTTTGTATACTACTACGGTACATGTATGTCACCGGGTACATTTTTAGAGAGTGCTAACTGTACACTTGCTTGTTGTTGCACACTCATCCTTATAGTGCGGAGATGAGTGGTGGGTGATTTATGTTGTCGGCGAAGGAAGGTGGACTGGAGGGAGATATATATAGGAAGATGGGATTCGTTCGTGATACTGCTGGTGACTCCGTGATGCACAGCCATCGTTGACTGTATACATACTTACTAGGCAGGCAGCACACTCGTGGCAACCATGCGGCACATTAACACGCGGCAGCCACCGCACGATATACTGTACACCACGAACTACACTTGCTTACAACTCCCCATGTACATAGGTGAGGCAGTTATACTAGATTGACGACTGGTTCGTTAAGTAGAGGAGGTATAGTGCAATTTCCTCTATTTTGGACACGGGGTTCGCCGCCTTCCTTTCGCCGTGAGTGTCCGGTATTGTGCTGCGTGCTGTCTGTCTATCTGTCTGTGCACTTCGATTTTGACACAAATGCTTGTTGTTTGAATGTGGAGAATTCGCCGAGGAAATCATACGCAAAATTGACAAAATCGTGTAAACTGCAGTTGCTTTCTAGCTTCATTGCACATATGAGTGATGCGATATACTGAGAGGAAAGAGAAGGGAAAGGGAAGAGCCAAAAGAGAGGAAGAGAGAGATAAGGACGGGTGAGAAAGGGAGAGAGAGAGACAAAAGAAGGGAAGATATGAGAATAGGGAGAAATGGGAGAGACGATGGAGAGAAAAGAGAGAAAGACAGAATGGAAGAGTCAGGGAGAGAAGGGGGACAAGCAGCTCAGAGGTGAAGATGGAAGCGTAATCATCTGAAGAGAAATAAAAAGGTGTCAGTAACAGACAGTGGAAAACAGGAAGTCACGGCATCCTTGAACAATAAAGTCGCAAGATTCAAGCATATGTCTGAAACCTCAACAGAATAGAGCAATTGGGCTACTGCGACTGTGAATGGACTCAGACTTGCGATCGTCTATAGCATATATCATCAGTATAATACAGTAGCCCGACATACCAACACCAATTACAGTAGCTCATGCATTCCGCCTAACTCACCTCCAGAGTGAAGGTGCTCTGAGAATGAACCGGATAGCCGTAGACTCCCACCGAGAAGGGTCTGGGGAAGTGGTAAGGGATGTCCACCGTGTCCAAGCCACACGTGTCCGATTTGAGGGAGTAGTTGGAGTAGCTCGGCTGGGCCGTCGACGAGGAGATATAGAGGTCGGCGTCGCCCTGACGCGAGATGAGGTGGAAGAGAAGCGCCCGTTTCGACCCAGTCTCTAGGGTGTAGTAGACAAAGGAGCCCGCCTTCACCGAACTGGAACATGGCCAGATACACTGTGTCTGAACAAGGAGCATATATCAGCCAAATGAAAGCCAAAAGCATGTTACATTATCCCGATATTTCATCTACTTCTTCTATGTCTGGTGTTATATTCCTTACTTCATTGTAGAGCTCTTTTCCGATATATTCTTTGCATCTTTTACTTACCAGTTCAACATCGTATAGCATTTTTCCACTATTAATTTTACTTCTAACTGGATTTTCTTTGTTTTTAGTGTTAGGTCTTTAATCTTTTTGAATAGTTCTATATATGTATGTCTTCTTTTTGTTTCACCTCTTGCTTTCTACTCTATGTTTTCATTTTGGATTTCATCAATTTTCTCGGTTACAATTCATTTCACTGAATACTTGTTTAGAGTTTACCCCATTTTTGCATATTCTCTTCTGTGTTTTCTTCTTTGTACTTTGCTGGGTAGTTCCTCTACTTTATTCTCATCTGAATCATTAAGTAAATTCCCCATGGTGCACGATGACTCTTTTGCGGTTTTTCCGGAGACATTTCTTTGCAGCTTCTTAGGTTAGCTTTCATCAGGTTTTCATAATAGGTGTTTGCTGTATCACGTATAGCATTTTTCTGAAAGAGTTGAATTTTTTTCTAAATTCAGTCGCGTATTCCTGCTAGATATTGACATCTGTTACAAGCTTCGACTTCTTTTTGTTTGGATGGAGGGTAAATGTGCATCTGACAGTACCTATGTCGTTGTCGGAGTAAACTGTTTTAAATGTGTTTAGCGCTCAACTTACGAGTCTATTTCAGTCACAAATTTAGGAAACAATTAGGATTTTGTTGCTGTTACTTAATTAATTTTTAGGAGCAATCACATGCCTGCAATCGTATTGCCAGAATTGTTTAAAGGCCCTCCTCAAGGAGCTGTGATTTCACCCATCTTGTTCGGCCATCAGACGCAACCTAGCAGACATAACCAAATCTAAACTCCGTTTCGGTCCGCGAACGAATTTCGCCAGAAGGGGGAAGACAAAATGGCCTAGAGTTAAACAAACCATTACTACTCGACTTCAATCATTCTTAGAATGGATTGCTTTTCAATAATTGTTTACCACGTGTCCGAAAACGGCAGATAAGTCAAATATGTTAATCGTTGTCAAATTGCTAGTCTTCTTCAAAAAAATATTACAATCTTCAAAAACTAAATATTTGTTCAGAATCCACATACTGTAATTCACAGAACCACATTATCGTCATTTATTTGAAAAAATCCACTAGGTTACAGTGTGTTTAAATCAATTAATAATTAAGACCAAATGCGTGCTAAGTCTTCTTACCCTTCTCCCCAGTGAACAAAACGATTCAATCAATATAACTGCATTTCGTAGATGTAATTGTTCTACTGTCGCAACCGTAACCAAAACACGAAGCAAAGATAATGTTGAATGAGGGGCTTCGCTGGTCACTACACGGAAGCTGGGAGGAAATACTTACGGGATGGAAAAAGGGAGGCACTCGGCTAATGCGCGCAAAACTGGGCGCCTGGTTTACCAGTTAACTATAGAGGCGACGGGCATACTACTTGATTCTGGCAGTGTTGTGCATACTGGTAGCTAGGCAATACAAATGTCTAGTGAATACTTGTCCGGGAAGAGCCTCAATAATTCATACGGAGAATTTCTGACAGATTCAATTAGAACAGTCATCCAGGAGCCACCCCCAGTTTCCTGCTCACCTCAAATGATCTCACGGCTGAGACAAAAAAGTGCAAATTAACGAGACCACTGAGCACAGCCACTTTCTGGAAGATTTGCTTAAGATTCCCACATCGACAACACAAAACGATGAGAGTTTTTCCCATTTATGGATGTACTGTACTGTATACACTATGCGATCGCTCGAGAACGCTTGGTTAGCAGAAACAATGACCCATTGCTATGACTGAAAGTATCTCGCAAAGACAACACTTGAAGAAGCACAGCAATGCCGCTGACATATAACAACAAATCCCCATTAAATACCAAAGCAAAACACAGACAAATATGGCAACATTAATTATATTCTATTGCAAATGTTTTCGAAAACAACAGTTAGTTGTCTTCTTCGAGCAAAGTTCAAAATCTAAACACAATTACACGGAGAAATTATTGATACACTAAAACATAAACATAGGGCAATAAAGAAAATTGGCTCTTACACCCTCCCTCACACAGCCTCCGTTTGAGAGCTGCCACGGATGAGGTGATATTTGGTGCTAGTGTTAAAGTCTGGCTCGCTAAATCTGTACGTTAAGTTAACACCGACTTAACACTGAGGTAACAACAAACTTATGTTTCCAAAGGACTGTAAATATTAGAAAATTAGTACCTCCTTTTGTGAGCACTTAAAATGACAAAACACACAGGTATCAACTTAAAATTAGTCTAAAATTGATTTTAAATTTCTCTACAATTAAAATTAATCTAAAATTTTATATATAAATAAATTTTATAAAAATGTAAAAGATAATTATTCAACCAAGTGCTTCTGACTTAATTTAAAAATTAATCTAAAAATTTGAACCTAAAGTATTTAAAAAAATGTAAAATATATAAATATCCAACCAGTGCATTTCTAAAATTAATTTAAATTTTGTACCTAACTTGATTCTATAGAGTACTACAAAATGCAAGACACCAAAAAGTGTTTTTTCTTCAAAAATGAAATTAATTTTACACAAGATATAAAAATCCAAAAGGTAGGTTTTAAAAATTTCAAGTAGAAGAAACACATTTTGTAGCCTAGAAAAAAGGAGAAATGAATTGGGGAAGTTTTAAAAATAATCAATAAAAGGTGGCATAACCGAATTTTGAAACCTAGTACAGAAAAAAGTTACTTGTATACTGGTGGTATTCGTGAATAGTAAGCACAAATGGGGGTCCAAAATTCAAAGCAGGCTCGTGAGTTGTTGCTTCCACTCTTTAAATGTTAGGTGCCTAACTATTTAAAAGTCCTGCAGCTTCAGCTTGTATTACAGCAATATTATTCATAATTTATCTTAGAAATTATATACAGGTCTCCTCAGATAGGTCTATATATGATCTGTTTTGGAAAATATAAAATCACTTAGACTGATAGCTTGATAATTTTCTAAGAAAAACAGATTAGGTGTTAGAGGTACTTAAAATACGTATGAAACTGTCAAATCCTATTTAAAACTTTGTTTCGGTTTAACACGTTTTGACGAGTTTATGTTTGGTGTTAAATCTAGTCCAACTTCGCACTAACAGCACGATTTAGCCAATGACTGTTATATAGCACAAAGTACTGTAGACCTTCTGAGCAACAGACTGTTCTGTGAGAAAGTAGGAGCAGTCAAATGCGACTGATAGATGGTAGAATGACAAGACTAGTACCCTCTGCGCTTACCCGGTCTGGGAGTATCCCGGTTCACCGAGGCCGGCGACGTGGTGGTCGTAGGCGTCCAAAGTGAGCCATGTGATGGCGGAAGAAAGGACGTAGACCAGACAGAATTGGGACGATTTTTCCACCGAGAACCAGGAATGTAACATGTGTCGCGATAATCTACCAACCAGCAAGAACAATACAAATACCAACACAACACATTTCAGCGCAATTCTCAAATATCGCCATTGCTCAATATTAAACTGTGAACTAATTAATTGGTGTACAAGAAGCAGTGAGAGAAACGCTCAATTAAAATAAATGTTGCATACATGTAAATCAGAGGAAAATGCTATGTATACGCTGTTTTCTGCACATAATTAAGCTTAAACACATCATATACACCATATGGTTAACGAGAGTTATTTAAAATATAAGCAGCACTTTAAAACGTCAAATTGTACTGTAAATTCGAAGGGTATTTTCTGTGTGATGCTTCAAATACTAGGATTTCTAGGTTACATCTCGCCTATTTGAAGTTATTCCAATCATGCACTGCCCTAAAATAAATAATACATCGTTCTGTTGAACTCACTGCTATTATTAAAATTGTTGAAAATTCAGGGGAAGAGAATCGGGCAGCTGTGTATATAGCAGAGAGATTAGAACCACGATTAATTATAACTGAATCAGCATGATACGGGTTGTATAATTATAAAGGATCAATACATCTGTAAAATAGTTTTTTTATTCATTTCCGGACGTATTTCATGATTTATCTGGATAACCGCACAGCAAAGTGAAGCGTAGGACATTTTATTATGTACTACAGCATTATGAGCCTCAGAAGGGTGGTCGCCATATAACCAAAAGGCTCAACTTTCACAGAACACCACACATATGCCAAAGTCTAACCAAGATGGGACGCGACCGGGCACAGGCGCATGGGTGTAAGGGTGCACCTGAAAATACGTCCGTGTAACGGCACGAGACGCGGGCGTCCCTCAACTATTTCGAGGTGGACTGTTGCTTCCCCAAGGGCATTCATCACCCTCAACTGGACGGCCTGTAATAGACCACAGATGGAATGCTAGTCCGCTACATAACAGCGGATTACCTTCGGGTCTGAAGAGGACCAAATGAGGCCAGAGTTAGATTCTGTAGGTATTTACGAACCCACTTAATCCCAATATAAAAGATGCTTCAAATACTCCATGGCAATACATCTCAGTCAGGCTGTCATCATAACAGCGCAAAGGACGGTCAAATAGCACCCGCAAGAACGGCATTTGATACTGACTATTGCTATCATTGAATACTCAAAGGGTACGTGTGACCGCCCCGACCTCACAGCGAAAAGAAAAGGAAGAGACTAAAGAGAGCGAGAAAACAGAAAAAATGAGGGAGAGAACGAGAAGAGGGGGAGATGGGACATACAGAAACATAGGGGTCCAGGGAACGCGGAACTTTGTCAGTCGGAACAGGACACCCCGGCACAAGAAGTCAGTTGCATGAAGACACAACGAACCCGGTCGTGGTTTAGGCTGGAATTATGCGAGCGTCCTTATTTCGACTTCATTATTTGTCGACTAGGGCCCACCACAGATAGCCTAGTTGGCACTATCGCCGGAGGAAGCTAAATTCTAATGTCAAAAAAGCAACGAAAGTTCCCCATGAACCGACGTCTTCTCCGTTAATAAAGAATTATGACGACCTCCCACCAGAGCGGATTTGCCTTTATTGCGCCTGTTTAACAATCAACCATCCGTGAAAACGTGTTTTCCATCTTAGTTGTTAAAAAACTAATGTAATGGCTTTCGAAAAATAAACGAATTTATTTAATTCATCCGAAAGTTTCTCGCGTATAACTTCGATTGACTAAATACATTGGAAAGCTTTAAGTCAAACTTTAATAGAATGAAGGACAAGTAAAACTAACCACAACGAACACAAATTTTCAGTATCACACGCCAGAATAAAACAGAAAAAATTAAAGTTTGTTTAACAATAATGTATTTTTTACAAAAGGTATTTGTACAAAGGTACATAGCATATCTTACAAAAAAGGACATATTTCAAAATAAAGAATAGCAGTTTGGAAATCAATTTATATCAACGATTAGTCTACTAAATTGGTCTGCGTTATCAGAGAAGCATTTGACGTGAGTTAATAACATAGGCTGTCCCAAAAGAAACGGTGCAGTTCATGTCTATCGGTAACACATCACACAGAAAGTAATTATAAAACAGTAACTACTTCATATCAGGTTTTATTCTTCTAGTATTTACGTATAGGAGGAAAACAGGTGCCAGACCTTTATCCTGCATGTAAAACTGCCCAACAGCCTAACAAATGCTCTGTTGAATGCTAAATTTACTCCATTAACTGTAAAGTCTGCAAGGCAGCATACATAAATTAAACGGCGAAATCAATTAAATATCTAATTTCTGAACGCGTTGCGGGACCGACCTCCCTCATTCACATACCTACAGTATATCGACTCATAAGTTTCCAACTCAAATTTTTACGTGGTCCGTGCACTCCCAAACTATACTGCTAAAGATCTACATACTAGGCATGAGAGTGGAGCATCATAACAAATTAGGAAAACACAACTTTATGGCTATGAGGGGGAGGGGTTTTCCTCGAAGGAATTCCACATAACCATGGCTTACGTATGACATGGCGGTCCATCTATCGATCGATGATGTGACGCACTATGATTGGCTGACCTGTACCTATGCCGTCATTGTAAAAACTACGCATCTATATAATAGACATAGGCCGTGCTATTATGTACAACCAAAATGATTTGCAACTGACAAATATATACTACATTCACAGGGACCTGGCAGACGGGGGGGCACAGTTTTTTGAAAAATTAAAAAGTGGCCTAGCCAATCATAGAGAAGTGCCCTAGTAAATCATAGAGAAAGAACAGAGGTAGAGCGCTCACTCCTAATTACCTAAAGCTAGCACCGGCGGATCCAGGGGGGGGGGGGCGCCGGGGCCGCCCGCCCCCCCCC
>JAUYWV010078893.1:0-11674 GCA_032274565.1 Nematoplana nigrocapitula | reverse complement strand
TTCTATTTCCTTTCTATCCCCTTTATTTTTTATTTTTAGTCTCTCTCTCTCATTTCCCCTTGTCGCTGCTCTTTCTTCCTCCTTTTCCATCCTTCTCTCTTTTCTTCAATCTTGTTTTCTCTCTCTCTTACTCTCTTCTCTCGTTTTTTTCTTTTCTTTCTCTTCTCTCCTTCCTCTCTCTGTTTACTCCGGGAGGTCGGGGCTCTGACGCGTCCCTTTGACCAGGAAATTGCAACTAATATTTCTTTTTCTCAGCAAGTTGTAGAGACACTCAACACTCAGACTTTAATAAAAACAATACAACAACTTTCAAGAACCGGCCGGAGTGATCACGCAATGAATATCCAACTTATATGAAGATAGTGAACAATGGTAACTTACATTGAAACTTTTACAGACTACCGACAAAATCTACAAGTACTTCGAGACATCATGAGATCAAGGCATGGCATAGCAACATCAGACAACAGCGCAGTCATGTCTAGAGACGACCCGCCGCATTTTGGTGTAATACCCGTTTCCTATAACACACCATAATAGGGGAACTGCCATTCACTTTAAATGAAATACACTGTGATGTTTTAAAGGAGAACGAAATGTATCGCGTCTGTCTTGCCCGTCGTAGATAAGCGCTGACAGAGAACACACACGCACGCGCACGCACGCACGCACAAAGATCTGGCGCAGCTTTGAGTCAATTCCCTTGGGGGGTGCGGAGAGAGAGGAAGTTGGTAAAGTAGTCCGAGAAGGGGAGGAAGAGATGGGAGCCGCCGACTGAAAAAGAGAGAGAGAAAGAGAGGGGACGGGGAGAGGGAATCCAAAACAGCGAAGCGGCCATGTTGGACAGGAGTAAAGGCAGCTAATCCGGGATTAACACCCAATTCAATCCGGTCGCTGACTAGCCCGCAACTAACGAACTGCCACGGATGGCAGTCATTCCGATCAACCTGCTCTCCCTTTTCTCTGCGCAGGTGGCACATTCCTCATTGGCCAGTTGGACGGATGAGTATCGACCGATCAATCCGACTAGAAATGCTGCTACGGAGCCCAAAACTGCATCACCGCTTCGGCAATATTTATGAGCATGTACAATCATCATTATCATCCGGGATCCAGAGGACGTACTACAGTCAGTCAGTCGGTAGTCAACTCAAATGAATTTCTGATGCACACAGAGATGGGAAATAATAATGTCAAGAGCAACAGGAGGAAATTGGGAAAGAAAGTGCTGGCATAGACGCGTAAAACTTGGATGAAACGCGGAAGAGCAAAGTAAAACGCTGAAAGCCCACAGCAATCGGTCAGAGCGGAAAGGTTACGTCCAGTGGCAGTAGTAACACAAAACTGCTAACACCGCTGTTAAAATCACAGCAAAATAACTATACTCAATAATATTTGCGTTGAAAGATTATGTCGCGAAAACCTTTTCGTGCACGAATTTCACGTAAAATTTTGATGAAAAGATTCGAATTATCTCTTTTCTATTTTGTAACTTACAAATTAGTATTACAGAATAATTCCAGAATTTTCGCAAATGAAATTACAGGTTTACCAGCCTTATAAATCCAGGGCGCACTAAATCTCGTCAAAGGTACAGAATTCAATTTTCACCAGTGAAATAAAAAAAACTCTTGCGAGAAACTGTTTTAAAGGGAGGGACCGTCCGTATCGAGGTCTATGTATATACGTCGATTTTTATTCGTCTAGCTGCTTGCGGTTACACACTCTCTCCCAGACAAGATATTGCGCACATTCCTATCAGCTACGCTGACGGCAGCTAAATTGAAATCCTTTCTGAACTATTGCGTTGTAGGAGTAAACCTATTAAGTCAAATGTGCATATAATATACTGAATACGTAAATATGGCTCCCCTGCAAAGCCCATTCTGTGCTGATTCAACTGCCTGACGGACAAACTCAATTGAACTGGGAAAATTGCCCCAATATTTTTTGATCAACAGACTAACGCCGACTTTCTTAAAAAACATTGTAGAGATTACATTTACCTCTTCCGAGTAAAGCGGAACAAATTCGTAAACTGATAACTTGATAAAAATATTCCTATTGCATATAGTCTACTAGTAACAGTGCAGCATATTAAAGCAATTTATATACGCAAATTACTGCGCAACACGCTATACACGCATTATATCCATCAATTATTTAAAACTCTATGAAACATTCATTTATTACGCTGTTCAACTATATGCCAGCAACGAAATTAAAAAAGAAATGCTAACACAGAAGACAATCGATAAATACAATACAATTGCCTTTTTGACATTTTCCCAGAATCAGCTATATGGAACGTTTGTTAGAGGAGACCTAACTCGAGGACAATTAAATCGATAGAACACAGTGGAAGAGATTTATATAATATTAAGCCCGGCAGATAACAAATTAATTTAAGTCTGCCAGAGAAACAAACGCATCAGTATACCATGAAGGAGACTGATTCGCGTTTATCCGCCGAACGCGAAATACGACGCAATAGCTATCATCACGCTGGTGAGCGATAGAGCTGCTTTTGGAATAAATTTATGCCTGTCCAAAACAGTTAAATCCCATAGACCTACGCTATTTGAGAGAAGGTATTCCCAATTCTGAAATCTCTACTACTTGCATAGGGTTGGGTATTCAAAAGATGAAAACTAGTCGCGTTTGAGGAATTATAGAGGCTATAAAACTTAGTTTAACTGCGCCTCATCCTCTCCTTCAAATTGATAGTTCAATACTTTATCGTACTGAATTGCTGTCTAAATAATTAGGCAGAAAGACACACATAGCGAAACTTCAGCTTTCCAAACACTCTCAGAATCCATTCGAGTTCACCAGCATCGTGTCCAAAAACTAGGACAAGAGGTCGCTACATCGTCAAGCAATACTGTACTAGAACCTGTGGGATGTTGATGTACTTTTAGGTCCTTTTTTATATACAGTATATGGTAGAAAAGCGTGCAATGGAAAAATAAGATTGATTCCCTTGCTTTTCCGAGTCTGGATCTAAAGATACTGATCTACGATGATTCACTGTACCAATCTGAATGACAGGCATGTCCAATTGACTACAGAAAAAAGAACCAACCAAATCAGAACACATTAAACGCAGTAAAAACACACGTAACAATTTCGTAGTCCAGCAAACTTAATCACTACAGTACTATCTGAATACAGTAAAAGGACGCAAAAAACAGAACTAAAAACCTCACATTTACACTGAGGGTGATGCGCGGTGTAGGGTTATGACTAGCGAGTTGGGTGAAAATCTGACAGTAAACAGGTGCAACTTGGTGATTGGTTAGGGGTCTGAAATTCATTTCGACTACGGCGGATATTTCTAGATACCATAGATTATCTACAGTGCCTTGCGTTTGACGGTTGATTAGCAAGAGACTGAACGTCGAGGTGATCGATATCTTTCTGCTTCCGCTTTGGCTGCTTGACAAGCGCGACCTCTGGCTGAAACCCTAATATCGGCTCGGTAAGAACCTTTTTGAAGCGCAGGTGGTTTTCCCCAGTCACTACAGTTTTTTAGGTCAATGAAGCAACTGCCCAATCGCGGACCTGGTGTCTGTCCTTCACGGCCACAGGTCCGAAGCTTGCTCATGCGCAAACTCGCCTTGTGTACTGCGCCACAGCCCTGACCGGCGGTCACTGCCGCCGTGTTTGGCGGAGTTTACAGTAGGTGCCACCCCCTCTGCGACAGTTCTCATCGAGGACCCCAGGACAGTGGCCTCCTCTCTGCTGGGGAACCTGTCTGAACGAAAAAACGAACGACAAACAGTAGAAACAGAACCATTTTTCGGAACATTGCTGTTGAAAAAGGCCACTTTAAAATACAATGCATGTTCGTTTTGTGGGGAGGAGTCAACCTTGACTACACAACCCAGAAACGTGGACACAAAACGGGAAGGAACTACAAAGAAGTAACTGCAAAACAAATGTAAAATTACAGAGATAGAAACTGCGGGTTCATAATGTTCAACATGAGAACTACAGTATTCAGTTAAAAATATAAATGAAAACAAGAAAACTAGAAAAAATAAGATATCCCCGAAAATATAAGTCCGTAATTTATCTGCCAGTCGTTACAGATAGCGGCAACATTCTATATATCGACGTTATTTCTAAAACAGGTTGTCCATAAACTAGAACAAACGCCGCAGCAGCTCTCGCGTTCCTTGCTCGCTCAACAGAACTAATAGTGTACTCCCATCACATGACTAAGTGATGTAAATGCAATTTTAGTATGTAAACTGTTCGTTCTATATTTCTTCCGACAGTTCTCCATCTTTCTCAGGTCAACATGGGTGAATAAGTCTATGGCAATTGTTGAACGAAAAAATCAATAATCTCCATTAAAAGCGAAGTCAACAAACAGGGAGAAGTTTGCGCAAAGACCCCTCTGCATTCCTCCATTACGCCTGATGAATAACTCTCTCACATCTTCTGCCTATTGTTGGGTGAGACCATAGACATTGGAACGTCGCTTTTGAGAAACACTGATAGTTCGCCCCAGTCAATAGCACGATCGGTCTGTAGTGCACTATTGATTTAGCCATTTTTCTACCTTCATCCGAGACCCCTCACTCTCCATCGCCTTGCCTTTCAACATTTCGTTCTTCTGTTCAAATTTCCCAGTTTATAAGTCTTAACTCATAATATTGCATTTGTTTTATTCAATTTTCACTCTGCACCTGCCTGCTTCTCAAAATTCAGATTTCAGCAGCAAACTTCATTAGTCTTCTCTGGGCTCATTTACGTCCCAAACCTCATCGTAGAAGACGGAACACACGACCGCTTTGTACAATAATAATCTTTCTCCCATACACTATACTCAACACTGTAGAAATAAATCTGAATTTCGAGATTAAATTAAGCATAGGGACAAAAGCCTTGAGCAGGGGCTACACCCTACGTACATGCAGACTTGAAGGTGGGTCGGAGGAGAGTGTCAGAGAGAGATAATGAGACAAATGAGAGAGGAGACAAACCATAAGAGGTCCCAGAGAATGCAGCACTTTTACTGCCAGAGGAGGACAATCCACGCAATGAGAAGGCGGCTGCATGGGAATTTTCTCGCTCAGAGTATGATCGTATCGTATCCAGTTAGCTCAGTTCGGCTCAGATTGGGAAAACGTAATGACCAACCAAAAAAAACATTTTTGATATACAATAGGTGCAGCAAATCTTTCATTACATGTACCTACACATATATCAACCATAACTGACTTTAGATATGACCAGATCAGTGAGGAGGTTGGGGAAAGAGGAGAAGACGCGTCGGAGAAGGGCGGTGCGGGGGGAGGCGGACGGGACAGTGAGGAACCGGAGAGGTGTATAATCAGGGGACGAATCCGAAACTTCTTCATCGACCTAGAACATCCATCGACCTGCTCTGGTTGAGGTAGATGGATCTCACTCTCTCTCTCTCGTTACACGATTACGTAGATCTAGCGTGCAACATGACACTCGAATTAACAAGCTCAACCCAGTCCGTCAGCAGCCACGGCGAGAGCGAAAGAGAGCCCCGATTAGTAAGTAAGTAAGTCAGCAGAAGCAAGTCAGTCGGTTAGCTCTCTGTCTCTAGCTGTCTTGGTTCGTCTTTGCGCAGTTGGCTGCTGCCGCTGTTCCTGCTGTCCCCTGCTAACCCCTAGAGAATACAGAACAGAGCAGAACCAAGGGTGTGGATGCGATAACGTAACATTAACGCCAATAGAAAGTCTTCCATTACTAACTCGAACTTTAACATGATATAATATAATCACTAGAATGACACAATCAAACAACGGAGTGATGCATCGAACGAAATTAATGTCAAGCCTCTCGCCCTCCCCTCCCCTTTTCTCAAAAAAGACAAACTGCTATGTTTGATGACGACTATATTACTGTACTTGTTCATTGTTAGTTTGCAGAGGGCGAGTGTCATACAAGTCGTAAAAGATGCACTAAAAACAAAGAAACGATAGGAAAAGGATGGTGGGAGAAAAAAACAAAATTTACGCGCGTTCGCCTACACCCACGCCAATGCTTTCTTGATACACGATCCTTTTTTGGACAGGAAACAAAGACCGGTAAGTTCAATGAGTCCTCGTCCCGTCCTCCCTCATATCAAGTTCCAATCTCAAATTTCTGGCAAATCCCTCTTGCTAAATAATTTTAAGGCTATCTTTATAAACTACATTTGCTACTTGGCATGGGGCACAAAGGTTTAAGGGTACTTTTCTGTTATTCCCCCGCCAAAAAATTTTAAAAAATGTATGAATTTGTAGTTAATATATATATAAATGTATATATTTATAAACAAATAATAATCAGTTTGTTGGCCAGTACACGGTAATGTCCGCCAAAATCCTGTCGAACAAGTCCAAGTTTCGGTGGCGCTGTCGCCACATCCACTCGCAAAGGTACGAGTCGAGCATTTGCCTATGTGTACCATTATGCCTCTTATTGCGTTCCTTTGCGGATTTCCAGGACCTCTCAACATTCTGTGTATGCGCTCCTGTTTGGGGGTCAATGAAATTGATGGAGTGATTCACTGTTAGATGTGTGTAACCCATCGCTGCGACACCGCCATACGCTCGCCAGAGGTCCGACATGACCGTGGTGCCTGGTAGAATGGAGTCTGCGATAATAGGTAGTAATGTTGCGGCACTGCGATCCGGCACTGCCAACATGAAACTTTCATGCGTCTCACGGCACCAACCTCCGAACACCCATTGCTGAGGAAACACTCGACCTTGATGATTCTTACGCCGGGTGAAGAGGCTTTCATCAATCTTGACGATGGTGTTTTGTCCTCCAATGCGATTCGGGTTTTGTAGGAGATCTGCAGCACAAACTTCCCGTAGATAGTTATTATAGTCTACCATTGCACAATGGCTGATTCCAAGTTCATGTTCTACGATTTTTATACTTGTCAATTCACGCAACCAACAATAAATGAAGAGCGTTACTTCCTTAAAGGCGAGCTTGCTTCCCTCCATCCAAGTGTCTTTTCGTAATGGCACCTCCGTACGGCATCCTCGTGAATGACATCTCCATCGATCCCCTTTGTCTCGCAGCTGTAGAACCATGGGGTGTCCATTGCCACAAATGCGGGGGTTGTGCAGGATGCCACGTTGTTGCAAAAAGTTCACACTTGATGCTTTATCATGAGCAATGGTTGAAAGCTGTAGAAGATTCATACAGGAGATAGCAGACCGTAAATTAATGTTACGTTGAACGAATATGTGTTTGCTTATTATTGATTATATATAATTATATAATAAAAATATATAGTACTACATAAGTAGTAATTAATTATAATATAAAATATGAACCTTAATATTTATTTAGTATAAATTAGTCTACTATATTTTTTTTTATTTTTGGGCGGGGGAATAACAGAAAAGTACCGTGTCGTCCTGTAGCTAATATATTAATTTCACCTGTATATTTACAATCAATGTACCTTCTCTTTCACTTCTGCCACACGTTCTATAGGTAAGTATAGGTAGGTACATATGAATTCACACAAGGTTAGTAAAAAATAAAACATTTAAAAAAAATTTGACGTCCCAAACTTATAGCTGGCGCCCTCACCCAGTACTCTACTCCCCCCTTTACGATGCCTGGTTGTGCGGCTGCCAAAGGATGTAATCCAAGTATATTTCGTTTATTCAGAAGCACTCTCCGTTGGTAAAATTCATTGGTTTCCAGCAAAAACATTAAGTTTTAATAATCAGAAGAGGTATGTACCCTCTACTACAGTCCTTGCATGGAAATTATCGATCGCGCTTTTTACAAGTGAGGGTTTTCGCCTTACGACGATAGGGCTTTAAAAATGAAGCATAACAATGCTAGAATATTGTTATTGCTTGAAATAATTGTATCCTCAGAATAGCTACAGAGAAATACAAATTGGGAGATTAGAAATGGCGGATTTCTGATAGATCTGGTAAGGTCGATAAGACACCAAATGATACTCACTTTAATATTGCACTGGACCTCCATCTTCACCTGGACAAAGCCGGTCTTATTGAGATAGTCCAGTACATCGACTACAGAGCGATATGCCTCGAGGAATTGACAAGTCGGAATTTCATCCGCTTCCAACAGACAGATGTCCTCAAAACTGCGAACACAGGCAAAGAGGGAGACGGTGAACAGACAGAAGAAGACATCTGAGTCTCAGGACCTCCAACCAGCCCTTAACGAACCTGACTGCCATCTTGGAGAAGAAGGTATGATGCTCACGGCGATCCCGGGGGGTTCTGGGTCTCAGGGGAGGGCGTACTCCGGACATATCCCCGTCCAATGACGTCACTGTGGGCCGTGACAAGGTCTCCTCACTCATGTGCCTGGCCAAACTGGGCGTCGCGGAGCTGTAGGCGGTTGATGGGGAGACGAGGAGAGAAATACAAACCGTACTGTATTAAAAAACAATGACAAACATGATTTATTAAAACAAAAGGTTGTACTGGAATTGAAAAGGCAAAAGACGCAGTTAAGTCTATGTAAATTATTCTGATATAGTATTTGTAGTAAGTGTTTTTGATTTTTCATCTCACTAAACAGTCTCGATGCCCCAACCAACATTTTTTAATTTCACGTTTAACATACAATCTAAAACCTGCAGATATACTAACAAAACCCGCAGCAGGAAACTTAAATAAGACTAATACGAGAAATTTTACGAAAAATTAAAAGTGCCGCCTAGTTCTGCAGGTTTTCGAGGCTTTATCGGAGATGAACGAGAAACTCTCTCGCTTTACGTGTTCAACGAGTGCCTGACAATCTCACCTGCTCGTGACACTAACAACCGTTCCGTTACTGGCCAGCCGGTTGGCAGGATTTGGCGAATAAAAAGCGCCCGGTGCAGGCGGTGAAGAGGGCGGTGTTCTGTGCGGTTGGGCTTGGACCAGAACCATGCACTCGTCCAAGGTGGCGATGAAGGTGGAACAAGCGGCATGCATCATGCCGGTCAACTCGTTCAGTCGCTGAACAGCATGCAGAGGCACAGAAGGAGATTGGTTTCAAACCAATAGCATTTTAAGAAATGAAAAGAGGAGAACCAAACTCAAGGTCAACATTTATTATTACCTTTGCACCCGGTTTCCATGATTCACGATAATCATCTTCATCTATTCAACCGGTTGCAATTCGAATAATTAATGTTTACCTTGAGTTTGGATCTACTCTGCTACTTCGTAATAGCTATATCGAAATGTTTTTTTACGTTATCTGCTCAATAGCAGTTTGCTCTAGATTTATAGAACAAATCAAACGATTGATACCGGATCTAATTCAAACTATTTCAGTTAAAAGGGTTAGGCATTCGGTTTCATACAAGCAACTTCGGTTTAAAACTTCAAACACTGTCTTCAAAACTTTAGTCAATGGATTTAACAATTGAGAAAACGTAAAACGACGGTAGTCTCATTTAAATTTTGCTTGGACCTATGTAGTAGTTTGGCTTTCGGGTTTATTATTGGAATATTCGACTTGGAAAACTTTGTCTCTATTATCGTTATGGAGAAAAGCTCATGGGGTAGCTTGACTGAAATAGCTAATAGATTGACTAAAATTGGTTTTAAACGGCTCTATTCGCTACTGTATTGAATACTATGCGAAAGATTTTAAATCCAATGCCCAAGATGTCTCTTTATTCAAAACAAAACAAAGTTGTGACAATAAATAAATAAAGTAATAAAGAATAGTTGAGAATCTACGCAGAAGAACTGCTAGCACTTGGATTAAGGATGATAAATGCGTCAGTGTAGTAAAAAGATGATTTCTGGAAATGTAGAAAAATGTTCGAAAACAAATCTAAACATCACAATAAAGCCTCGAAAAAAAACTAAGATTAACAGGCCATCTACATAGTTAGAAGTTGTAGCTCGGGAATTTGATTCATCTAAGCTTGCAAGGTTGGATCGCAGGAAAGCCAGTCAGGGGGGGGCGCAGAGAAGAACAGGGGATGACGATGTAAAAAAATGGAGTTGGACAGCCCCTATGAGAGAAGCTAAAAGGAAAACCGACATGGCACGGCAATGTTGCCAACATTCGAAAGGTTGACTGCACCGCACGATGAAACCTTTGACAAAAACATCAAACGCATTGGGGGAGGTGCAGGCAGACCTATGCCAATGGGTGACAAATGGTAGATGGTAAGGGTTACGCAGATGCTGTGACTCGCACTACAATATCCGAAAGAGATGGTGTTTATTCCAGTTTCAATATAGCTACTCATCAGGGTAGGATCAAATATGCTGGAAGTCGTTCTCCCCTCCCCACATCAACATAGTGCATAAATAAATATTATTTTAAAGCAAAATTATATCATTACAAGACGTATATAGTATATAGTTCAACAAATGACGTCATATGATAAATTCGGATTAACACAAACTGGCAAATACAATACAAGATATGTGAACAACCAATATATTAATTTATTAAGTATGTAAGTATGTTCAGTACTGTATATAGCACGACGACAGCTGTTGTTACAGTACGCAACAGACGGTACACTGATGCCACTTCATTCAATTCAATCAAATGACACGTGGCTGTCTCTTTCTCATGTGGGTGGTTCACCACATTAGTAATAAGCGATATATTTTCTACCAGTGGACATATGTTGCACAATAGCAGCACGACAATCCAATGTAATCAATATTTTGACAGACAGGGTCACAACACTGAAATTACTTATTTAGCGCGGTTATTCTATAAAGTCCACTAATATCTGCATAGCTGAAATGACTTCATTGATAGCAGCAAGATCATTGCATCACTAGTATACTAACTGTAAATAAGTCAGTCATCTTACACCACATCTGTTTCTTTCATGACAACCAAACCAGTATTTATCAGATGTCCTTTGTTTGCCGGATCTCTATCAACATACAATAGTCAATTGAGTGGCAACCCATTATTATCGGAAACTCACTTATAGGACATACTGTAATCAATAATCATACTGTAGTACAACCGAATTATTCTGTTCACATTTTATGAAAATACACATAAGCTGGAATTTTTAAGTTGCAATTTCCAAAAAAAGTAATAGTGTGCTTCATCTCTGATCATCGCGTTGTAACCAGAGTTTCGTTAGACCATTAGTTCTGAACAACCAAGAAATGATATCAGGTGATCATTACTGAACTTTTATAGGACGTCCTCAGCTTCGTCTAGGTGATAAATCGCATTTGGTAGTATCCGCAAATAGTGGGACTACACCACTATGAGATAGAGCTCATTCATTCATTCATTCATTCATTAGGTATCGTCTTCTATTAGAAAGTTGGCAACCATAACACGCCAATTGACGATCCTCTCATATTGTGTCCTGCAAACTTCTTTTGATCAGACTTTCAACTAAGTATTTATTATTTCCAATTATTTTCAAGACTTCTTCGTTGGTCACCTTTTCGGCCCAGCTTATCTTAAAAAGTCTTCTGTAACACCACATTTCAAATCCATATAGTTTTTCTATGATCTTGTTGCTAAATGTCCATGCTTCGCTAGCATACCCTATGAATTAAGAGAAATACCAAATTAGATGAAAACTTGGCTTTATTACACTAAAGACTCCGCATAAATGAAAAATGAATAATTCCGCAGCTGTAATAAATCGAGTGATAGAACACAAATCATGATAACACACAAACACTCACTCAGCAGCCGC
>JAUYWV010078892.1:0-24109 GCA_032274565.1 Nematoplana nigrocapitula | reverse complement strand
CAATGCCTGCTATTGCTACATGAAAAAATATCCTGGCAAATCAAGACCTGTGTCTGTACAACAGTCTAGTCACATTTAAACTTACCAACATTATTTGTAAATATCATGTACATGTACTACATCTATGTTATTTGAAGTACAATAAAAGATTTCTTTAAGCAAATTTTAGATGCCTTTTTAAATGCGTCCTTGCCACCAATTCCCTTTTCCAAATAATGAAGATATTTTACTCTTTACTTAAATAGGAAATTTTTAAAGCCAACACATCCAGAAAAGAGGACCTTATTTGGATAGAAATTTTGCAGAATTTTCCTAACCGAACAGCCAGATTTACGAATAAATGTCCATGTACTAAATCTACGTTATTTGATGTACAATAAAAGATCTCTTTAAGCAAATTTTCGATGCCTTTTTAGGTGTGTTTTTGCCACCATATTTAGTTGTAAAATGACTTGGGTGGCCAGTGCAGCTTGAGACCATTGAATTGTCTTGTTGTAAAATGTTGCTTGGAAATGGAGAGGGGGAGGCAAATGGAGGAGACCTCTGTTGTGTTATCATTTGGGGCCAGCGGTCTAAGATGAGGGTTTCAAACTGAATGCCTTCATTAATGAGGACACAACCAGTGGGGTTCTCATGTCTGTTTTACAGACCAATCACCTCGTCACCGGAGAGGAGGAGAATCCGGTGAAACAACTAATACTGCTGTCCCCCAAATCATGGCTGTTGTTGTTGATATTTCAAGTCAAGGGGACTTAGCAGGGTCCCGACCTCTCGAAGGAAGGACACTCCCGCCACAAGAATGCGGCTGCGTAATCAGACATTTGAATTATACACAATTTTCCCATTGCCCCTCCGAAAAACTTTGCCTACGACACCTACATTACATTTGGCTCATCTGTTTCCCAAAAGAGAACATCCAGGAGGGCCAAAGTCGCACTCAGAACGTCTTCCTCTGATCCGGGGAGAACCAGGGTAGCGTCGGTGATCAGCTGAATCAGACTGGCGAACATTTGGCCCTCTTCAGCGGGCGACGTGCCGAGTATGACCGCCCGCACATCGACGCAGACCGAGGCGACCAGATGCAACCAGCGTAGACCGGCAACCACACAGTCGACCTGGGCCGACCAGCTCGACGGGAAGGAGCATGGCGGGTCCCAATTGATCCGAGGAAAACGGTTGATCAGCGAGAAGATGTCCACGCGGTCCGGGCACACTTGCTCCGGACTGAATGGAGAGAGGGCCGGCTTTTCGTGGACGCACAGGCTCAAATCGTTCAATTTATCGAGATGGGAACGCCGACGACGCATCTCTTGGAGAAATATCTGAGGAGGAATATAGCGCAAGTCAAAAATCTATAAGTAGGTCATGAGAGGTTCAGTAAATGTAAAATTTATTGATCGATTTTGCATTTTACTTGTTCAATAAACCCTTTATAAACCTACACCAAGCCTTACTCGCGAAACTTAAGTCGGTCAGTATACATAGTTCTGCAGGAGTAAGGGTAAAACTTTAAGTCTATATTTATGTCCACAAGCTTCTATCCGGTGTAGAAAAAAATAAGCTGTACAGTATATGGTTTAAATATTATAACATACTAGCGAAGGTACCCGTCTTCGCTCGGGTATACAGTACATAGTGCAATAACATATCAGGAAACCACCAAATTTTCATGTAAATAATTTATTCTGATGATTCGGTAGGAAAACCAGAAATAAGAATATGTTGAGAGATACTTTCTTTAGATCAAATCAGAGTCAACCCAAGGGGGGCTAATTGCTTGAAAGCTGCCTAGTCACATAAATTAACCACTGTAGAAGTGTACTCTTAAAATGTACCTAACCATTTTTACTTATAAATTCACAGATATACTACTCTCACATTTATCAGTAGTAAAATAAAACGGAAGGATGTTTTTTATATTGCCTGTGTTTTTACCTGATTTTTATTTTTTATTAATTATGTAGTTTAATGGGCCTATGTTACTCCCAGTGAAACGCCGGTTCATTTGAGACCCTTTGCAACCCTCTGCCATATTCCGTTCTCGTGTTATAAGCGTACAGAAGGACATCGCGACAGATCACCACAAATGTAGTTATAGATTCGTTGAAATTGCAACAAAGCAGTTCAGTACATAAATGACTATAATCGGCTTATTTACCAAAGCAAACCACAGCCCTTTTCATGGTATGTCTGATTTATTATTCTGATAGCTCTAAGGCACCAAGAACAACGTTCGGTCCCTTAAAACTAGTCAGACATATTGGACTCGCAACAACAATCAGTGACAGCTTTTTGCGACTGTTAACTCGGTATATGGATCAGTGTCATATAGTCAGGGGCTGGTGATATCATTAAGCCAACTGGTTAGCCAGCTAGGGTGCAGTACTGGACTTTAGAGAGTCCCAGATTTCCTGACAGTCCTGATTTTATGGGCTGTATATTAGCATATATCTCGATATTTTTTTGTCTGTTGACTTTATTGCATTTCTGTATTATACATAGAAATAGACTATATAAGCATACGTTTGTATATTCTATTTCTATGGTAATATATGATAGATCATTTCAATATTGTTGTTAAACGTTGAATTTAGTGAAATGAATGTAGAAGATGTTCCAATCTATAAATTGTTTTAGATGCAAACTTTGTCCCGATATTTCATTCTGGGGTTGGGGTTGGAGTGGGGTGAGGTGGGGTATGTGAGCTGACCGTCACGGCGCATTGTCCTGCGTCGACCCTGTTTTTTACGGTCATTAAGATTGTAGAAAACTAACTCTGGAGTCATTGTTCTAATCAGTAGTCCTTGAAACCTTCCCATAAGGTTTATTCACTAATTTGTGTGTGTAGAAGTAGAGGAATTCATTTTCTGTGATTTCCAATCTCCTCGAAGGGTGCGGCAGCATAGAGTAGGAATACTCTATGGCTGGCAGTTCGTTGGAGATTAAGAGGAGGTTAGGCATGGGACGTTCTGCTGTTCAAAGATTGGCTACCATCTGGAGAAGTACAGTAAATATATCAACATAAACATAAAAGTTAGACTAATTCACGAACAGCATTCTCAATTGTCAATTATGGTTGCGAGTCTTGGGCTATGAGTGACAAAGAAAGTAAGAAGGTGAATTATGGGCAGACCGGCGGATTCTGAAAACATGTTTGACAGAGAAAAAAACCCAGTGGATTCTAGAAAAAGTTGGAGTCAAGAAAAGAGTGCTTCTATCCTAAATTACACGCAGAGAGCTGGCCTTTTTCGGACACGCTGTTAGAAGAAATAGTCTGGAAAAATAAATTATACAAGGAATGGTAGAGGGAGCAGACGACGAGGCAGACCAGCCCTAAGATGGAACGCGGTCATTAAGCTTGCAATCGGGTCAGCATTTGGAGAGGCATCCAGTATGGTGATGAATCGAGACGCTTTGCGCAGGATTGTAACCACAGTATCTGATCTATCGGCCAACTGACTCAGGGAGAGAAAGACTTTACCTGTTTTAATGAATTCTTTTTGTATTGTAGCTATATAGAAGTTCTCATGAAAAAGTGCGTCAAAGTTGATTTTTTGCCAAATTATTGTTTTTGAGTACACACAATAAAATGTTTAATTATTTAAACAACCATCCAACATTTATTTATGATAGCTGCTATTGTAAACTATATCAATTGGGAATAGTCTGTAAATCATCTGTGAACCTAATTTCCAGAGAAAATGATTATTTTATGCAAATATTGTAGTATCCATTTAGGAAATAGTTTAATTATAGTCTTATGTACATATTTGTCATAAGGAGGCAGAGTTTGTCTTCTGAAAATATCGAATACAAAGATATTATCTACATCATTATGAGATTTCATACATATTATTATTTGTTGATGAAATAATGACCTGATTAACAAGTTAGTCAGTTAGCTGGATTACACCACAACAAAAGATTCACATTTTTCTCATCGGGGAAGTACAGTAAGTGTTATTCGCTAAAGCCATATCCCTAGAAAGTATAGAAAGGTCTATATAATCGTATTATTGCATTCAAACATGTCTACTGTGCCCTCCACAATAAAACTTTATTATTGCCTATTTTTTCAGATAGTCATAATAGTAGAATTTTTAAAGCTGCCTAGAATTTTCTCTAACTTATAAGAAATATTTCTAGATCTTTGCATTCTCTCTCGCTAACTTGTCATTACATGTAAGTCTCACACAATTCAGTTTATGAAAGATAGCATCAAGAAAGTTCAAGTTTTTATCAGACATGTTATATGTTGTCAATTTTCAGAAGAACGGTGACAGAGGTGTGTTCTCCATAGGTGAACAGAACGCCCATTCGGAATACTCCTCTTTTCATTTTAAAAGTATTGGAGAGTCCGTATTACAGTCATATGGCGTCATAAAATGATTTCTCTCATGGAGTAATACGATCTAGTATTCACGTCTCCTTGAGAGTTCTCCACAACGTTTGCATAATCAATGAACAAACGGGATCAGTTTTCGTTCCTTCTCTTATGTCTTCTCTGTTAATCGTCCGATATTGGCAATGTGATTTCTCGTTCTTCTGCCCCTACTGAATTCTGCCTGTCTATTTGGTAGCTCCCGTTCGAGGTGTGCTTTTAGCCTTCCAGTAAGGATGCACAGCAGTATCTGATTAGCGTGAGAGATTAGTACTAATGTTGTTACGTTTGGATTCCCTTCAGTCATGAACGAGGTCCAGTTGTTTCGCCATTGCTTTGTCTTGCATCGCCTGATATCTGGCATAGTTGGGAGTTTGTCGATACATGCTGACTTCTTTCCTATTTTATTGATTGTCTTAAGTCGGCAGATGCAAATCGATTGGGTAGCACACCCCATTCTTCTATATTTAGAATTCGTTATCATTATCCCAACAATTTATCTATGTCTTTCTCAGTATTCCTGCCTATCTGTCAGAACCTTACCATCGTAGCGCTTGATGGATCCAGCCTTTGGAATCTATTTTTGATTTATTTCTTTGATTATATTAAAAATGTATATTGGCTTTAATACGATTATGGATTTCTATTCCTGCAGAATCTTTAATAAGAAAGTCATTTTATCAGCCCATGACTGACTGTGAGGATTTCCTTTGCAAGATATCCTATTTATTTGAGATTCATCGTGCTTCTATTTTGCTTGAAACTGCGACTTTCTTCTATTAACGTGAGAATATTGCTTGTCAGCCATTACCTCATGGTAGACTGACTTGCAACACGGCCAGGGAGGGAGGGTGTATTTGAAAAAGTGGATAGTTACTCAAACGATTGTTGACGCAGCAGAAATCAACAAGGTGAACTGCGGGTTTCAATCCCGATTTACCAAGAAGACTTGGCGATATGTCTCTTTGGTGTCTTGAATTACTACTGACTTCTAAAATTCTGGATTTACTTTAGCGTACCTGTGGTATATATATACATTAAAATTCTGATGCATATGGTGTTTTATTTTCAGTTAATACAAATAAAACTGTGCAATTTTGTTTCTCGTTTTCTTTCATTTAAAATACATTTCATTTATTTTGTTTTACATAGTGTAATAAAGACAAATAAATGACCCGACTAATTTCGTCTAAACCTGATGGAATAAATTTACTATTTCCAATATAGCGAAGTAAACGGCATATTTCTATTAATTTTAAATCTGAAAAGTAAGCTTGCTTTTTATGCATAGATATGATACATGAAATATGTCGGATTGTCAATAAAATAAAAACACCTTTGGAGGCAGATTGTCAGAAAATAAATATTTTAATGCATAAATCACTCTATATAGGTACAAACGTAGACAAAGATATTTGTCTCAGAGACGTGATCAATTTCTCTGCATTATACAGTCAATAATACTGACATTTTTTATGTAAAATGTTCGATTATAAATACATATTCACACGCATCTGTGATGACATTATTTTCAGAAGTTCATTTATTTTTATGCTATCTCATTATATATAAACTACTCTACTACATTACAGTATATTTCAATAACAAATCAAGTGGTCTGAAAGAGGGTTAATTAAAAAATATAATATATCTCTTTTTACACTACTTCTAAAAAATGGTTTGATGTAGGGTGTCTTCATAACTAACACTCAGAATTTTTCTTTCATTATCACAATCGTGAAGCATCACTGATCTTTTTGAAGTAATAATGTAATGATTTCAAAATTTAGTTATTACTCGCTTTTAATTTATACTGCTTCAGTTTATTAGATATGATATTCACTTGGATATTGTGGGATAGGGATCTTAAAATACCTCACATACGTAGTATAACGAAATTCAGTAATTGAAAATGAAAATGTTTTCCAGCAGGGTCCTTGAAAATCTAGCGGTCACATGTAACTTGTTTCTCTAGTTAGCGTGCAGCTGTTTACGTGTGCTTGACAGTGCCACTCATTCAGTTGTATAACATGTGCCGAATTTCTCAATATGGAAACTGTTCATGACGATCACAAATTGCATTTGATGAGAGATGTGCGTGTCTCATTCAAAATATGACCGATAAGAAGGAAATACGCTGTAGAGCAGAATTAACGGATCAGAGTGTCAAAAAATTTAGCTTTTAAGCTATTTGCTTATCAAATTCAAGCAAATATGGTTGTCGTTTGAGGGCAAATAAATAATTCAAAGAGTGTAAGTCCCCCTCTGGTATGTCCGATTTTTCGTATTGAACGGAAACATTTCTCGATCAGTTTATTGTGATTGGCATGTCAAGGGCTTCTACAAACATTATGAATGTTAACGTAATTAAGGTTATGAGTGAAGGAACATCATCGTTTTGTCCACATGTCACTTCTGAAAAGTCACAAAACTACTCCAAATTCACAATGTTAAAAGCATGAAAGCACGAATATCTGGGTGTTCCTTAGTACTGTGAGTATATCTTCACCACATTGCTTAAGGCACGTTTACATCCGGCATTTAGAACCCGTTTATGTAGTACAGGTATGTGGATGAATACACGCACACTATCGCGTGTACACACTCACTGAAATGCAGCTTCATTTGATTGGACACCGTGAAGACGCGGAATGCACGTGTACCCACATAACTCTTTATACACACTAGTTGAACTCAGCTTAACTTTTTTGTCCTACACGCTCCCCACCCACGTATGAAAAACAACAATGAAAGGGAAGCCGCTTTGTAATAACCGCAAAGCAGTTACTGTACAATATCGAGAAAGGGTAGTGGAACAATTTAGGGTACATAAAGCTGTTTTATAAGCTAAATTTTGTCAAAAATAAATTTTCTGGTTGGGAACATAAATTATATTTTTAGAGTGACGTTATTGTTCTCAAAGAGCGCAGGCGTATAATTATTTCAGCGCAATATCTAGTGACAAACTAGACTGGAAAATGTGCGTAGTGATCTGCGTAGTCACAGAGGTATCCCATGTGAGCTAATCAGTCGTGTTTAGACTCTGTTAAACTAAGCGCAACTTCTGATATTATATATTAAATGACGATGAAATTGGTACTACTTTTAATGCCACTTTCTATTAAACAGTGCCACAAAATACTTGCCTAATAATCGCCGCTGCGATTTAGGGTAAGACACCCCATCTAAGCCATTTTTCTTGATTTATAATTGCTCGTAACTGTTTCCCTGAATCATTCAGAGAGATTATCACTGCGTAGTGGGTTTTTGTTGAAATCAGTTTCTGCGTCGTGATTTTTAAGGAAAGCGGCGTAGCGTCCTGTTTATATTTTTGGCATATTCCAGACTGGGTGACAAATAAAAGTATACATGCATTTAGTAAGAAGAGTTTGTCCTGGCGCATCTTAAAAACCTAGTCATAGTGAATTCTGCTGCTTCACAAGAGGGCGACTTACATTATTAAAAAATCTATCAGTTGGTTTTCGTGAATAAAACCTATGAATTTCGGAAATTCCGACATTGCCAAAATCCTTCAGAAATTTGTCAATAGTTTGCCTCAGTTTTTGTTTGGAGGCATTTTTCAGCGCGACAACATCACGCCGAAGCCTAAAAGAGCCATGAGAAACGCTTCACAATGGGGAAAATAGCAATGTACATACACACAGGATGTGAACAAACAGCACATGTGTAGATACACCGAGATATATCACGTGTATTACATTTGTTGTGGGATGTAGTACATTTCAAGTCGTGTAGTTACATAAAGATGATAGTGTACTATTACATTTTACGTTGAAGGTAAACGCAGGTTTGAGTTGCAAGTAGCGTCTGCCCATGCTGTGACTGACATTTTTTATTCTTTGCTTCTCAATGAATGCCTATTCCTATATGGATTAAAATGTTGTCTGCGCTATTATTTGTTTATTAGCACCCTCTTTGAGTTGATTTCTCGAACTGTAGAAAAAGTGTAATAAACTTCCTAATCACATGAAAAAGAAGTATGATCATCTTACATGTTTGAGTTCGCTTTTGAACGATCCTATATGGTTTTGTGGTCACTTTGAGGCTGGTCACTGCTTCTCTTAATATATCTAACCAGTCCAGTCTGCTGGAATTTGTATCGCAATTTACGAATTACTTTGGGGAAACATGTAGACGTTGAGCAACTTATTTTATTGTTTAACCTGCTTCTAGGAGGCCTATATAGCCCTAGCTCTATTGAAATCAGAAATCAGAAAGAAAAAATCTCGACACAGTTTACGAAATGATTCAAGAAGTTTTCCTTTCAATTAAGAATTCGGATATACGAAAGATGGACGTATTTTTCTAAGATGTTTATTTTGCTTGAAAGCGCACTGATTTGCCGAAGGACAAGTACAGTCATAGATGTATTGCAAAACCGGAAAACTGGGTGTTACAAAAAATTATCTTCGCAGTAGAACAGAATAATAATTGTAGGCTCTAAGTCTAATGTTTTGCATATATCATCTTTTTTACTTCGGAGAGAAGAGTTTTCTAACACACTGCAACTATAGCATAACATCTGAAAGTCAAAGATTAGACACACAATACGATATAAATAAGCATGTCACTGACACGAAATCTGTAGAAAATATTTTGGACATCTAAATATTTAGAACTTGCGCAGTGAACTTCATAAGTAGAGCAACCAAAATCATCGAATTAAATTTCGATTCAATCAAATTCCGTATTAAAGCAATAATTTCGCCAATATAAAGATTATTACCCTTGACCACTCAAATTCAATCTTTTACATTTGAATAAAAATGAAATATAATCTAAAAAACACGTCTAATTTATAAAATTATAAACAGTACATTAGAATATCCCGCAACTCATCGAATGCCCATTCCAGTTTCGGCATTTCTCTTCCGTTATGACATTCAACCCATCGATAACCAACCGTTCCAGGACATTCACAAATCTTACAATCGTTATTCAAAGGATATGATTTCAAACTATTTTAATCCCATGCAGGAGGAATTTTTGCAGATGTGATTCTTCCGTTTTTCGTACTTCAACCACAAGATACAGGATATTAATTTTAACGCAACAAATAACGGAAACTGTAATTTACAAAATGCAACTCAGTTCTTTCGTGGATTGCAGGACATTCGTGATAAATAATCTATAGCATTAAATAGTACAGGATACCATTTAGTGTAAATTATATGCGAGATAGATTACGCCAGAGCGAGTGTGAGTCGACAGACTGTGAGCAGCTTTAAGCCAGCTAGCCAGCCTGTGTGCGCGTGAATCAAGCAGCACTGGCTCGCGCTATCTCTCTGTCAGCATACTGGCCAATCAGCGACGTGTTCTGGCGGTACGCGACCGACCGTCGCAGAAATCACCTAGCTTGCTTAATATAATAGATATTGCCTTCATCACAATTGGATTATGTCGAAAATTAAGAAGCAAACAATATAATATAAGTTATATTTCTAAAAAAAGAAACATGTAATACAAAAACAAAGTGAGTAAACGACCCTACCTAACCCGGGGGTAAATTTAAATCGATTTCTGTACAAATAACCTGTCACTAAAACTATCGGTCAAAACAGCGCAGGTCCTTATATTTTTACAAAGATTGCCCAAACGCGCAGCTAAGGCTGAATCTGCGCAGCAATGGAAACGCAGTAGTCGTTTAACGCTTGTATTACTATTTTAAAGTTAACCAATTTACACATCATATAGAAAACTTCGGGCAATTTGTTCTATGTCTGCCTCCCTATACATATTTCTAGAATTATGTATAAGAAAATCTATGATTTATAGGACGATTTCATTAGAAATTCATGAAATTGTCGATCTGAACAAATCGACAGTATCGAAGAATACGATGAATCGAAACAAATGGACAGTTAAAATTTGTAACGACTGGTGCATGCGGCGTAATGGAATCTTGAGAGAAATAGAATCGCTAACGCAGGAAGATTTAAATGAACTTCTCTCCTGTTTCGCTCATGAAGTGAGGAAGAAAATAGGAGAAAGATACCCTGCACAATCGTTGGTGTCAATCTTTGCGGGTATTCAGTATCATTTAAATGAAAATGGGAGAAAGTGCTATAACTTTCTCAATGATTACGAAAAGTCTTGATTCTTCAATGAAGATTTCTACGAAGGAAGGGTACTCTGCCACTAAAAATTCATCAGGAGTGATATGAAAACATTATGAGGAAATACTATGGGAGGTTTTTTGAAGCGGTCGTCCACAGAAGTGAATTCACACACTATTTTATTTAAATGGTGTCCATTTCGCACTTCGGGGTGGAGAGGAGCAAGTAAACTTGAGCATTGACCAATTTGAACTAAGTGAACGCAGCGGCAAAGAATGTCTGATGTACAGCGAACGATTCTCAAAGACTTATAAAGGTGGTCTTCAAAACATTCGTCACCAACCAAAGCAAGTGGTTCATTTCGAAAACACTGAAAAGCCAAACCGTTGTCATGTAACTTTGTTTAAAAATACCTTTCCTTGAGACCAGCAAATTGAAAACGGTTCTATTTCAACCATCAATTTCTAAGAATCCAACAATTTGGTTCATAACGAAACCTATGGGGAAAAACAAGCTTTGGAAAGTTTGTTGAAAACATTGCAAAAATGCCGGCATTTCAGGTAAAAAACTAATCTGAGCTTAAGAGCCACTTGCGCAAGCCGGCTCTAGCAATCTGAAATTGACGAACAATTAATCATGGAACGTACGGGACACCACAGTGTGACTGGAGTGCGTTGTTATAAACAATCGTCGGATTATTTGATCTCAAACTGATCTGCTGTGCTAGACAATAACCAATTCGAATCATTTGTAAGAAAGGCTGAAGACGAATCTTCAAAACAAGTTAGTATCAATTTCAATAACGGCTGCAACGTATTCATACAGAACTGAGAATTTTACCTGTTTGCTCGTGTTATTGATTTTACGTACATTGATTAATAATTTGATTGTTTCGAAATAAATCCCGGAAACTGCAACAAAGTATGCTTTAATATATATATATATATATATTGTCTTTAATGCATATGAGATGGAATGATAATACATTTACTGCGAGAGTCTATAGGGATCTTATGCCGATCTTTTCATGGTATAATTTGAGCTAAAATTAATAATTGGTGATAGCTGTATTTCCAGGGAATCCCTCACTAATAAATTCCTTGGCCTTACAATTTAATCAAACCATAACCGGGATATTTATGTAAATTAAATTATAAACTTGTTGATTAATTAATTAAATAAGCTGTGTAAAGATTGGTGAAAATGAGCTCACTCATTAGAGACGGATATGAGTGTTATTTAAATGAACAGTTTGAGTTAAATATACCTGCCGCAAAAAAATCAAATTTTGATTCTTCAAATGGTCAGATTTAGTGGTCAGGGGGGATGAACAGTTGGAATTTTATTTAACACCATTAGATTCAGTAACAATGTGATCAGCCTTTATCTCTATCGTCTAACTATTTTTATTGTGGGTAACTAATCGTTCTCTTGACTAAACTACCGCTAAAAACGTGTCTGATATTCTAGTAGTCCTTGAATCACTCTCATTGTGGGTAACTAATCGTTCTCTTGACTAAACTACCGCTAAAAACGTGTCTGATATTCTAGCAGTCCTTGAATCACTCTCATTGTGGGTAACTAATCGTTCTCTTGACTAAACTACCGCTAAAAACGTCCTGATATTCTAGTAGTCCTTGAATCACTCTCATTTGGACTAGAGTCACAACTGCACTACAAATCAGAAGACGCATATACGAAGTAGAGAACAAGTTATATTGCCAACCAGAGCATAGAAAGAGACAGGTCTGGACGTTCATTCCTCTGTACAATTGCAGCAGTCGTGCAAAGGGAAAACATGATAATTACTGAATGTTGCAGCGTGGTGTACGTAGTCAATGAGGTCAGTTGAGTATTGTCATCGTAACACACACACACACACACACACGCGGGGTGGGACCAGGGGATGAGGGCGGGGCTTTGTTGTCATACAATATTGGATAAAATACTACTACAAAAAAATATCGATCTATATACAAATGCGTGGGCAGGGATAGCAGCTATATATGGTCAGACCAGACAGGGGATGAGATAGGTGTCTGACTGATAACCTACCCCGCCCGCGACAAGAGAAAAGACCCAAACACAGACGAGAAAGAGATAAAAGTTAACAATGTATACACACGTAAATGCAGGAGAAAGAAACAATAAAATCATCAAAGTGAGGACGGGGCGAGGAAGAAGAAAGAAAGAGTAGATGAAACAATTTGAGCATTCTAAACTAAAGCTTATCTACTGTTCTGTCTAGTAAATGTCGCCAGCCCTGTCTGTACGAGTACCAAATGCAAAAAACAACGGCTGACGAGTGGGGAGAGGCAGGGGCACGAACCAAAACCTACAAAATGACCTATCTAAACATGCCGAGTAGTAGGACAATGCTGGACTTTAGCACACCGCTTTGACCGGGGGGGGGGGGGGTGGTGAGTCGTTCCACTCGCGTACTGTATACTGTATATAAATCAGAAGATTACCACCAGAAAAGTACAAATCAGCATTGAAGATAAATATAGAGAAGCAATTTTGATATACAGACGCAGGTAGAAAATGTGATAAAAATTCTCCTTCCTTTACTGCGCGACCTCGCTACAAGCAAGCACTATTGGTGGTACGATGTCTACTAGACCATCGTGGTGCGCTGTTTGCTCGTGTCCTGAGATCGTCCGTTGATCCTAGTGAGTCCACCGCTGTTGCCATCGCCTCCCGCCGCCTTCTTGGCCTCGTTCTGACTGCTGGTGACTGGCGGCAGATCGAAGCGATGCCGAAGAGCCTCCTCGTAGTTGGGATGAACAGGGGGCAGGTAGTACTGGCCGTCGAGACCGTTGGGACAGGCTGCAAGGTCGTCGTCACTGTACCAATCAGATCTTAAGAGAGAACGATAGATTTGCACGTGATACAAATTCCCGCTTGTACGATTGATGACGTCAGCGAACACGAAGGCATTCTCCAAACACTTTAAACACCATAACTAGAATGTGGGCACTTCTATCCACTGCTATTATGGAATTCCCCAAAAAATAGCCAATCAGAAATCGTGGCAAAATATGCGTGAAATAATAACATTAAATACGAAAAAGATGTCATAATGTAGATATAATTATCGTGGGATAGATTTAGATAAAATATATAACTATAAATTAGGATTAAGCAGCAATTATCTCATACTGATTTTATCGAATAATGAGTTAAACTATCACGAGTTAGATAAATTGACGAGTTAAACGATCACAAGTCACGCGAATTGATGTGTTAAACGATCACGAGTTAGGCGAACTGACGAGTCAAACGATCATGATTAAGGAAAACTGACGAGATAGACGATCAGGAGTTCGGCGAACAGAAAAGTTAAACGATCACTAGTTCGGTGAACTGATGAGTTAAACGATCACGAGTTAGGCGAGATGACGTGTTAAACGATCACGAGTTAGGCGAATTGATAAGTTAAACGATCACGAGTTAAGCGAACTTACGTGTTAAACGATCACGAGTTAGGCGAATTGACGTGTTCAACGATCACGAGTTAGGCGAATTGATAAGTTAAACGATCATGAGTTAGGCGAACTGACGTGTTAAACGATCGAGAGTTAGGCGAACGAATGTGTTAAACTATCACGAGTTAGGCGAACTGACTCGTTAAGCGATCACAAGTTAGGTGAACTGACGTGTTAAACAATCACGAGTAAGGGGGCTAGACGAGTTAAACGCTCATGAGTTAGGCGAACTGTCGTGTTCAACGCTCACGAGTTAGGCGAACTGACGTGTTCAACGCTCTCGAGTTAGGCGAACTGTCGTGTTCAACGCTCACGAGTTAGGCGAACTGACGTGTTCAACGCTCACGAGTTGGGCGAACTCGACTGTATCTGCACCCGTTGACTGTGCATGTTGCAGAAACGTCTGAGAGAGCGCAGTGCATCCACTTATGTACGCTGACATTTGCAATAGAGTGAAATTATGTTAACCATGTCGGCGAAGATCACAAAAAGTAGTAAAGACCATCTGGCCCATTCTACTTACCTGTAATTGTCGTACTCGGACTCGTACTGTCCATCGAGTCGATTCAGACTGCCCGGATCGCTGGCTCTCAGCCCGGGTGGTCCGGGGAAGAGGAAGGAGGGTCCTCCTAGTCCGCTCATTGAGCTGGCCATCGAGGAGCTGCTGATGCAAGCGGGCAGGATGTAGGCGTGCAGTTCGGTGGGAAGCAGGGATTTGACGCGCTCCACTCGGGAGACCACCTGGGCCAGACTCGGGCCGTAGCCAGACGAGTTGACAGTGTGGGCGGCGGCGGTGCTGGGGGTGTTGCCCGAAGTGGCGGCCCCCTGGTTCTGCGTGGGGGCCCAGGAGGCGGCAGCCAGGCCTTCCGCACTCAGACTGGGCCGCAGAAGACCGAACTCGGCCGAGCCACACAGATTCACATAGGGCGACCGATATGCGGCTGCACGAGAGGACACTATAAAATGAAAAAATGTAATTGTAATTCTAAACTTTCTCCCTTAAAAGCTGCTCTACTTCTTATGCTATTCTGCCTGAAGATAAATGAGTAGCCATTCTACTCCGTTAATTTCAAAACCCTACATAAACACGCCCTCAACATTGGTTTCCTCAAAGCTCACCTCTTCCTCTCGACTTTGGTGTGCGGAAGCGCGGCCCCACACCCGCCGATCCCCGCACACCTGCCCCTCCCAACGCCATCTGCCCTCTCTGCTGATCGTCGAGTGTAGCCGCTCGGAGGACCCCGGCCTTTCTTGGATTCTGCCCAGCACCAGTAGCACCGTTGGGCTTGGTCAGCAGGGACATGAGCATCTTGCCATCGGCTAGCAAGTCCATGGGAGGGCTGGCCCTCGCCTCTCCCCCGGTCGAGGCCGGCACATCGGACACCCCACCATCATCCTCCTCGCGATCGCGCCATTGGGAGCGGAACTCACTGCTGATCCGCCTCGCCTCCACCGCGATCCGCTCGTTGAAGAGTTGGGGCCGCGCCATAGCGAGCGGTGGTGGCTGTTGTTGTTGCTGCTGACGCCAGACGTGGGGCACCAGCTGGAACTGGGTGCCCCGGCTGGAGCCGCCCGTGCTCGATGAGGACAGGCCCACACCCCCGCCTCGCCCGGCGGCCTTGTCGAAACTCCGCCCGCTGCCATGGCCGCCCGAAGTGGACTTCTTATCACGCGGATGGCGTCCCCCGTAGTGAATCTCCTCCAGCATGCCCTCACTCAGATCGCTGTCCAGGTTGTCGTAGTCGGATCTGCAGGGAGATGGACAGTCGATCAAGGACTACGAGCTTTCAAATCAATGGTAGCTTAGCTAAACGTTTGAGATGAATGGAATACTGTCAAATCATATTCCATCTGTCCATCCCCTGACCTTCAAAGATCTGACACCACTTTGAAGGCGACATTTGAGGAATCAAAATGTGAAATGTTAGACCGCCTTCTTATCCGCCGATGTTAAAAGTAATCAGGTAAAAAATGAAACAGGTTTTTACTTCGCAGACCATTCCACCGCCTCCACAAGGTGTCACCAAATCAGCAAGCAGGCAACCACATGATACGTTGAACAGGGTGCATAGTTTTTAGTGGACCAATTTTCCATGACAAATTGTAACTGTTATTATTATAAAAGTTAGTACATCACTTGATTATCAAATCAGATTGGCTACCTCCATGCTGTTTAATAGCATCATAGACAACACGTTGAGCAACTGCGGTTCTCTCCTTCATATTTTCTACTGAAGGTCTTCATTGATGGAAAATCCACCTTCTACGGAAGCGTTTCAATGAGAGACCACAAGTAGAATAAACAATTTTATTTAATTATGGTTACAGTTTACTGTCATACCCAGGACAAACAACTAATATAGATACATGTAAAAAGGTATTTAAAAAAATTTATTAAACCAGCACAAAATTTTCCATGACATTTCCATGACTGCTATGAACCCTGTTGAAAGTCTCATCGACAACTGCAAAAATGCAATGACATCTAAAAAATGGCTCTGAATTTTATCAACCATACTCAGATGTAACATAGGATACTACCACGAACCTCGACCATATTAATTTGGACGGTAAATTGTGATTCAAATTTGTTTCTCTGTATGATACTAATTAATTAGCATTTTAAGCCATTTGCAAGTGGTTTAAATTTGTTTCCAATTTTTTTAACTACTGAACATCACAAGAGTTTTAATTCTGCTGGCTAATGGTGACGGTTTACTGTAGTTGAAATTTGAATTTGAGTAGACAGCGAGCACCTACTTCTTCCCAGCCGAATCCCGACCGGAAGTGATGGGCGGTGGGAAGGCTCCGGGCGGCGGTACGGTGGGCAGGACCGGTGGTCCCAGTTCGGGAGGCAGTTGGGGTGGCTCCTCGTCAGAGTCGTAGGCGGAGGAGGCCACATCCCCGGTATAGCCGCTCTGTGCATCGCTCTCCATCCCCGTTCGTCTCCCGTCCGTGTTGTCGTAGTCGGAGCGCTCCGGGGAGCTGGCCCCGGTGAACCAGCGACCGCGTCGGCGCAGGCGTTCCCCGTAGCCGCCCTGATAGCGGTCCACTGGCAGGTAGTGGCTGGGAGGAACGGCTAGCAGGCCGTTGCTGGACGGACCTGACACTGCACGGGAGGTGCAAATAGGAGTAGAGGTAAATTTGGCGGGCAGGCAACTGCTGGACTGATCCCTAAAGTCGTCTGTTGTTCACCTCCACGCGGGGCAGGCTGGGGTTCCTTGTACTGGTACGGTCATGAAGAGACTCACGCCAGCTGAGGGGACGCGAACGGGCACAGGCGCATGTGTGTAAGGGTGCACCTACTAAGCCGTCCATGCAACTGCACGAGACGCGGGCGTCCCTCAACTATTTAGAGGTGGCCTGTTGCAAGCCCCCCCCCTCTAGGGCATTCATCACCCTCATCTGAGACGCCTGTAATAGACCACAGATGGAATGCTGGTCCGCTACATGACAGCGGATTGCCTCTTCCCGGCTTGTTGGCGGACAACGAGTACACATGGTGATCCCAGTAACATCAACTCTCTGTCGTTTCTTACTAATCTCATTCTAAATTTAAAATCTGCGCTTCCAGGGATCATAGGAAAGCTCAGGAACATGCTCTATTCGACGAAAACCCGAGAAACGACATTACAAGCAGTTATCTGGCTAAATAAAATGTACACTTGATAGAGTGAAAACTAGTGACATAGGCATACCAATTGACTCTCTAGCCAATTACGCATAAAGAGAAACTACAAATGACGAACGCGCAAATACAGTATTGATTATTTTCCCACCATATTACAGGATATGACGTAACGAGCAAAGTAATGTCGAAAGGAAAGCAGTTGTGGAATTTTTTATCGGTTATTGATTTCAAATTGGATGCTCCTCAATTGTATTGATTTTCCCATTATTTTATATGACGCGTGTAATTGATCCTAAATATCTGCTAATATACGTCAGATCTTCGAATAGAAAGTAGCCATTTATTCAATTCGTCGGTGTCTGCGTGTTTGTGCAAATTTCCCCAACACTTCGGTCCAGTAGTTTCGGAGGAGTATCGAAACGAACACACACATTTCCAACTGCTCAAATGCGACTAATGCATTATGCCGGTGGGCACCCTTGCTCACTCTGGGGCGGGTAGCTGAGCTGCGAGAAGTCGGGCAGTTTGACCGGGGCGATCTGCGGCAGTCCGCTGCCTCGCAACTCCTCCGAGTAAGGTTCGCCGAGGGCCGCGCCACGGTGGTCCTCCAAGTCTGGCAGCAGGAGGAACAGCTGGTCCTCGGGGCCGGGATTCGAGTAGAGGTCGCTCACCTCCGAGCCCGGGCCCATCCCGTTGGTGGAGGGATAGCGGCCCAGGGGGTAGGCCGCCTCCATCGCACGGGGGAAGGGGAAGCACTGGAATTCGGAGGGGGGCAGCGCCTGGCCAGTCGGGTAGTCCAGCAGGTTGGGCTGCACGCAACAATACACACACACACAGAGGGTAACAGTGAAAAATAATAAAATGGTATAATGCGTAGGCAAAAAGGAAGGTTTTCACAAACCGAGACGCTGTCTGTGTAGCAAAATCATTATTAGCAACGAAAATGGTTCAGAATCGCGGTGCTTACAACAAGACGAGCATAGCAGAAAGAGATAGTCCTACATGTGCTGATGGCATGGACTTTGGGCAAAGAGGTCTTGGTGAAACACAAGACCGCATATAGTATACTCCACATCTATTGCCAAACACCATTGAAGGGGTGAACGACAACGGCGAGGTGGGAGTGTAGGGGGCGAATAGACCTTTAAGAAGTCCTAGTATACGCTTCGATCATTTGGTGTTATTCTATTTCCCCCACAACGAGGCTGATGAAGAAGCCCCAATCTCCTACCTCGAATCGGTTCAAATCCAAGTCGTGCATCAGGTTGTTGGGCGGGAAGTGGAAGAGGGCCCCTCGACTGCCCCGGCTCGGTCTGGGGCCGCAGCCCATGTAGTAGTCGTCGTCCAGATCGCTGACCATCGGATTCTCACTGAGCTCACTGGCCAGATCGCTCTGGAGTCGCATGTGGTCCAGGTCCGACTCCAGGCCGCACACCTCATCGCAGCTCGTCATACCTGGAACCCAGCAGAATGTGGCTCTCATATTGAACTCATCTCGCACAGGAACACTCCTACGCCGTATTTGCCTTCTCCAGGTCTCTACCTCCCCGACCCCCCCCCCCCCTCTCACTCTCTGGTCAATTCATTTGCATTTTGACTGATGCTCTTGTCTCTTATCGTTAGTCTCTTTCCTTGACTGGTTAAAAACGTCTGTCGATGTTCTAGTCCTGATTCCCGCAACTTATGTGGCAACTCCGACTTCTACTATGGAAATGAAACAGATTTATCTTTTTAATCTTTTATTTCATTTTTATTCTCTCTCTCTTCGTTCTTAATCTTTTTTCTCATTTCTCCCTTTTTCGTTCTCTCTCTCTCTTTCTTTTTCCTGTCTCTCCCTATCTCTCAAGATCCTTCGCACCTCCTCGTTCTCTTCCGTCAGCACAGTCAACTATCAACTAGCTTGGCTCCACTCCCGCACATACATTATTCTCCTGCGTGCATTCTCAATGAAAGTCGCATGGATCCACGCCACTCACCGCCCTGGGAGTCGACAACCAGGCTGAAGCAGGACTCAGTGGCCTGCCCGGAGATGCGGCCCAGATCAAGGTCATCGCCCAGTAGGAGGCGTCCGTTGCCATAGCGACGATTGTCCAGTCCACCAAAATGTCGGCGGTCCGCTTCGGGGTCGTCCGTCTCGTAACCCATACTCGATTGGTCGGGCAGATAGTCCTTGGGAGGCGAGACACAAAGAGAGAGAGAGAGAGTAACACAGGTGGACTACTTTGGCGGCCGGCGTTGAGCAAGAGCCACTTACCATGTTCATGGGGAATCCGTTGAGCAGGGAGGAGTGATGGTAGTTGAGGCCGAAGCCGGGGCCGGTGGACAGATGAGCGCCTCCAGTCTCGGACAAGGTGAACAGCAAATTGCCCCCGCCTCGGCCAACATCTCCACCGGACGAAGGCGAGAGCAGCAAATTGGCTGGAACACAGAATGCCACCATGACTTCTATAGAAATTATTAGTATTATTATTATTATTTTGATTTAGCCACCTGGGCAGAAATTCAAAAATAACTTTTTACAATACAAACAATGACGTAGTGAAAGCGAGGTAAAAAGTCTTGGTATTATATCGATTGTTCCATCACGTGATCTTTCTAGGACAAATAGATTTCTAAGTGGTCCTTAGAAGTGATGGAGTTGCCGCGATTCCTGCTATACAGAACAAAACACAGGGAAACCTCTGGACCTACACGAATCGCCATTGACCATCTCGAGCGCTGATTGGTTGGCTGGTGGCGACGACTCGGACAACGACCAATCGCGTCGCTCCTCTTCCCCGTTCTCTTCGGGACTCTCTCCGGGCGCCGGCATCAGTCTCCCGTTGTTGTTCGACCGCGTTTGGCCCCTCATGCCCACACTCCCGTTCCCAACGTTCTCCCGTGGTGTCGCTTTGTTCCTCCTCTCCTTCGACGAAGGACTCGCGGGACGACGGTAGTCGGGGAAGTTGAAGAACTCCTCTCGACTGCCTCTGCTCAGAGAAGAACGAGACTCGATAGTGAACAGAGGCCATCTAGAAGTTCGCATTAAAGGGACGATTCCTTTTCGTCTTCTCTGAGAAATCAGGCTGGGGAAGACTATACAGACAGCAGGGAAATCTTTGAATTTGAGAAAGACAATGAAAGTCGATTCAAATGAAGAGATTTGGCACAAATTATTCAGAGCTAGACAGCAAGTTAATTGCAATGACCATTTGGAACCGGTGTTTAATATACGCAGATATGACTCAATCCGTGCGTGAATTATCCAGATATGACACAATCCGTGCGTGAATTATCCAGATATGACTCAATCCGAGCGTGTATTATCCAGATATGACTCAATCCGAGCGGGTATTATCCAGATATGACTCAATCCGAGCGTGAATTATCCAGATGACACAATCCGTGCATGAATTATCCAGATATGACTGAATCCGTGCGTGAATTATCCAGATATGACACAATCCGTGCATGAATTATCCATATATGACACAATCCGTGCGTGAATTATCCAGATATAACTCAATCCGTGCGTGAATTATCCAGAAATGAGTCAATCCGTGCGTGAATTATCCAGATATGACTCAATCCCTGCGTGAATTATCCAGATATGACTGAATCCGTGCGTGAATTATCCAGATATGACTCAATCCTTGCGTGAATTATCCAGATATGACTCAATCCGTGCGTGAATTATCCAGATATGACTCAATCCGTGCGTAAATTACCCAGATGACAGAATCCGTACATGAATTATCCAGATATAACTCAATCCGTGCGTGAATTATCCAGATATGACAACAATTCGTGCGTGAATTATCCAGATATGACTCAATCTGTATCTAAATTACCCACTACCCAGATATGACTCAATCCGTGTATAAATTATCCAGATATGACTCAATCCGTGCGTGCATTATCCAGATATGACTCAATCCGTGTGTAAATTACCCACTACCCAGATATGACTCAATCCGTGCGTAAATTACCCACTACCCAGATATGGCTAAATCCGTGTGTAAATTACCCAGATGACACAATCCGTACGTGAATTATCCAGATGACTCAATACGTGTGTAAATTACCCACTACCCAGATATGTCTCAATCCGTGTATAAATTACCCAGATATAACTCAATCTGTACATGCATTACCCATATATGAGTCAATCCGTACGTGCATTACCCAGATATGACTCAACCCGTACGTGAATCATCCAGATATGACTCAATCCATGTGTAAATTACCCACTTCCCAGATATGGCTACATCCGTGCGTAAATTACCCAGATAACACAATTCGTACGTGAATTATCCAGATATGACTCAATCCGTGTGTAAATTACCCACTACCCAGATATGGCTCAATCTTTGCATAAACTACCCCCTACCCAGATATGGCTCAATCCGTGTATAAATTACCCAGATATGACTCAATCCGTATGTGCATTATCCACATGACTCAATCCGAGGGTAAATTATACAGATATGACTCCATTCGTATGTGAATTATCTAGATATGACTCAATCCGAGTGTAAATTATCCAGATATGACTCAATCTGAGTGTAAAGTATCCAGATATGACTTAATCCGTGCATAAAATAACCAGACATAACTTAGTCCGTATGTGAGTTACCCAGGCATGACTCAGTCCGTGTGTGAATTACCCAGACATGACTCAATCCGTGCATGAATTACCTAAGCATAGTCCCTATGGCAATTTTCCAGACACAACTCCGTGTGTAGAGTACCCAGACGGGTAGGTGCTCACCCGCGACAGTCTCCAGACATAACCCATTCCGTGTGTAGACTACCCAGACATAACCCAGTTCATGTGTAGAGTACCCAGACGGATGGGTGCTTACCCGCGACAGTCTCCAAACATAACCCTGTGCTTGTGTAGAGTACCCAGATGGGTAGGTGCTTACCCGCGACAGTCTCCAGACACAACTCAGTCTGTGTGTAGAGTACCCAGACATAACCCAGTCCGTGTGTAAAGTACCCAGACGGGTAGGTGCTTACCCGCGACAGTCTCCAGACACAAGTCAGTCGGTGTGTAGAGTACCCAGACATAACCCAGTCCGTGTGTAGAGTACCCAGACGGGTAGGTGCTTACCCGCGACAGTCTCCAGACATAACCCAGTACGCATGTAGAGTACCCAGACGGGTAGGTGCTTACCCGCGACAGTCTCCAGATCCTGCCGATCGATTGCTGCTGGTCACGCTCGCCCGTGGACTGTTGGCCGAGGCGGCGTGTCCGGCGGACTGTTTGGCCGGCAGTGGCGGTGGACACGAGGAAGCGACCATGTTGTTCAGCTCTGGAGGCAACTGGCGTACACTGTCGAGCAGATGGTAGTTGTGACTGGATGACGACTGGTTCATCGGTGGCAGAATATCCAGCAGATTGCCTTGGCTCTCCGCCATCGACTCGTATCTGTACGAAGGGGACAAGACGACCTTCGGTACACTTGCCAGACCCCATAGCAATCCTGTAATCACCAATGTCATCCTTGACCCTGTCGTCAAACTAAACCTCAATTTACTTATTCAACAACTATTTCGTGTTTACATATAGAAAATGTTTCATTTTAGCATCATAAAACATGCGCTTAGGATTAGAAAGTATTTGTGTTGACAAATAGTCGTCATCATGGCAGTCTTCGAGCACCCCAATCACCCCATACAACCGCCTTTTTCACGGCGGGGATGTCCTCCTCCGCCATGCAAAGTGCTGCAATCCCTTGGACTCCTACACTTCCTCGTTCACTTTATCTACTATCCTTCTTTTCTTCTCTTTTCTCATCTCTACCTCACTCTCCCTCCTATTTTTCTCTCTTCCCCGAAAGGTCGGAGCGCTGACGCGTCCCTTGGACCGGGACTTACATCAACAAAGCAGCCCAATCTGTCAGCTAGCTCCGCTGTCAAGTCGAAACCTCCCACAACCACTCACTCTCCCGGTCGAACCGTCTTACTCGTTGTCTGTGTAGAGCGGATTGTGATGGCTGAGCACTTCTACGTCCTCCTCCTCCTCCGGAGCGGACAGTCTGCCCCGTCCACCAGCACCACTCATGGAGACACCGCCCTGGCGGGTGAGAGAGCCCGATCTGGTGTCGTGAGTGCCGCAGGCAGCTTCGAAGGCCAGGAAGGTGTTGAGCGAGGAGTGACTGCCCCGACTCCGACCCGCTGTCGACGGGGGACCCATCGGACTCAGGTCGTGCTGCTGCTGATGGCTGGAGAGGGCCAACTGGTCCGGTATGGACGCCTGGATCTGCACAGGGAGGACAGGGCAACAACTAACATGCTGGAAAACAGAAGCAAACAGTCGAGGGCTGTTGACTGCTAAGATACCGCCGCTGATCACTTGATGTTCTGTATAATATTAAACGCGTCCGCTAACCAAAGAAATATCACTAGCAATCAATGTTCAAATTGAAAGCTGCTCCCACATGTTTCACGGAAGCCTTTCTCCTCAAGCAAAGCCAAGTCTCCTCCATGTTTGCTTCTCCTACTGATCCCTCGTCCACATGACCACTTCTCACCACATCACCTAATT
>JAUYWV010078781.1:0-15575 GCA_032274565.1 Nematoplana nigrocapitula | reverse complement strand
TTAAAACATCTTTGAGATTGTGATTGAGTGGGTTCGTAAATACCTGCAGAGTCTAACCCTCACCTCACTTGATCACCGTCTCTAGGGGCCACCCTGAGTGGTGGTACGAATACACGCGCTACAGAACATCTTGATTAGGCTTGGGCATATACATGGTGTTCTGTGAAAGTTCGGCTTTTGGTTAAATTGCGACCAATCCTTCTGAGGCGCATAATGCCTTAGAATGTTTGGGTATCGCTTGGGTGAAGGTTGGTGTCTAGCTCTGTTACATACTGTATGTCAATCGCACAACCTCGTCTGGGTGATATTAAACGGTTTAGCATCCCTTCTGAGACACTTTGTATGCCCAAGAGAGGTGTATAGAATAACAACAACAACAACAGTACACAGAGGCACAGCCTCGTGATGTTATTTGGTTTGCAGTGAAAAACTGAGTAGTAACTCTGCAGTTTCGACTGACTTCACAAGTCTGACTAATAGACCGCTTGCAACAAACGGGAGTGCTACCGGAGTTTTTCTCTCACTCGACATGTATGGCCATTTTGGAAGTATATTGTATGAACTTTTTTAAACAGAATTCTGTGGTACTTGGATTAAAATTACTGGTAATTGAATTAAATAGTTCAGAAAAATCTCTTGTTAACAAACTGAGCACGCCAACGTAGAGATTGTTACCATTCACAGAATTGTTTTCGTTCTGTATTCATTTATCGCGTATATATCTAACTAGACACTATTTGTCTACAGTGTGCATATTTATCTCTCTAAATGCGTTTGTCTATTGACAGGCAACAGTGTCAGTCGAAATATAAAGAAATTCCGATCACGCGAGAGACTACGGCGCGCGAGGTGTTGATTATGGCACTGAGAAAATTTGGTTGCGAGGTAAGCTTGGGATGTGGAGAGATGCAATAGATGGATAGGGCAAAGAGATGCAAGTAGACTTAGCAGAGTTTCTAGTGCCCCGGGTTTAAGACAGGTAGCGGCATGTGGTGTGAGGAAATGGAAGAAAAGTGATAAATTTCACCGAGGCTCAGTGGTTTTTGTAAAGTGGTAGGAGAAAAGGGAGGGAAATTGAGCCAAGAGGGGTTTCATGTGTTTTCTTTGTGTTTGCTCTCTTTCCACGACAATATGACTCCCATATATTAGGATTTATTGACCCATTTCTAGTTTCATTAGGATCGTTGGGTGTATAGCAACCATCTGTCTACTCTTGTCTTCTATTTGTGTTACTGTAATAGTTTTCTGTTTATACGCTATAATGTGTAAACTCATTTTCGAGTTGGAGGTATCGCATGTTATCGCCAGAAATAGTATATTTGACTAAATTAAAAATCGTACAGTAAAATGTTCTTACCATTTTTAGATGTTGTACTAAAAATGCACGCGTGTTCCAATAATAAATAATTTATACAAAATGACAAATTATCCAAATATATTACCGTTCATTTTGAAATATTAGACATATCTTAACTGTACATGTACATCTCCAGTTCGTCATGTCGGTGTAAGATGGCAGCAGGCGCGGAAAATACGAAGACGAGGGTAAATGATGCTGCATTATGATGCCAAAGATTAGATGACGGCTGCTGGAGCAAATAGCTCTAACATCTAAATAGCAAGGCACGGAAGATAATGAGGGAACCAATAAAAATCGCGGCATTTCTGAGGAGGGTGGGCCGGACGGATCCTCCCCTGGACGATGATGTTCCTGGCATCGCCAACATCCCCGACGCTGCGGAAGGCGTGGAGTAAAGAAGAAGAAGATAATCGTCAGTGGTATTGTGGAAAGTAAGTTTAAAACAAGGTTTGGTGAAGATCACAACTGAACATATCAACTTCTATTGAGACAACTCAGAGATATGCGTTCAAGGGAGTATTGCGTCGATGTCAGTGATATAGAGATAGCGGGACTAAATAAAAGTGAGCACCATGTGGTTTACACGGAGAAAAACGCACCCGCCGCAAGGCATTCTGTGGGCAGTTATTAATTGTTGCTGGCCCACTTTAGATGAGAATGAGATACTGATAGATATAGGGATATTACGGAAGATTGAGAGTTTATGCGGCCCCTATCTACACCCAACCTCGCCACTGAGGGACTGGCTCACAAAAAGATGAGAGGGTTGGAGGAGGACGGTTAATCTACTCGAGGACAAAAGAATCCCAATCTGGTCAGAGTTTAGTCTAGAATGCATCATTTAATCGAAGTCGGTGTTGTAACTCGAAAGAGGACGTTCCTATATGTGCACTGAGGTGTGCTGATTGCCGTCATTTGGTTATGTGGTCAGCACTTGGAGGTCAACAAGTACAATCTGGTGGAAGTGTGCCTCGTGCGGAATGTCACCGAGCGGGAGATCGCCCCGGACGAGCGACCCTGGCAGATTATCCAGCGCCTGAAGAAGGAGTCAGTCCGGGCTCTCCGCCTGACTCGCTTCTACGTGAGGGGCAGCGAGGATCCGCACGGCCCCGGTGTGACTTTATTCGTGTGCAATCTCAAGGAAAATCTCTCTCAGCGCCAATACGAGAAGCTGCTCTTGGAGAAGTTGGGACAGGCGAATAGGTGGGACACCATCGACGTCATCTACTACGAGAGCGGATGTCTCGTCATGACCTACTCCTCGGGGGAGAAGGCAGAGATTGCCTATGACATTCTCAAGGTAAGCAGAAGCAGACATCACATGGAAAGAGGACTATATACAATCATTACTTGGAGATTATACCGACTTACTCAATGTCAAGTATACTACTCTGACGAGAAAGCCCAACTAGAAAAATGGTACCCTCTCTCACTTACTACATCTGGGACAAGCCTAAGTGTTAGTCCCCATGGCGGGGGTGTCCTCCTCCCGGCAGGCAAAGTGCTGCGTTCCCTGGGACCTCGTATGGCTTCTCTTCATCTCTCCAATTTTATCGTTCTCTCTCCCTCTCTTTTCTCTGTTTCTCAATTCTTTTTTCTACCCCTCTTCACCACTCTCTCTCGCGTTTTCTCTTCTTCTTCTTCCTTTTCTCAATTCACTCTTTCATCTCTCTCTCTCTTTCTTATTTGTCTTCTCTCTAATTCTCCTTTTTCCTCTTTTCTCTCTATCTCTTTCTCTTTTATTCGTTTTCTATCTTTCCTCCGGTATCTCGAGACGCTAACGCGTCCTCTCGATCAGGAATTACGACAACACTATATGTGTCATCAGTGGATTGGAGAAGACCCACCCTATTTGGCGTGGATACTCCTAGCTTTCACGCTGTGTAAGCACTGCAAAGAGAATTTGCTGAATTGAGCGCATAAAGACAGTGAATCTCCTCAGAGAATGATCAACGTAATTCAATAAGAAGTTTGATTTGTTCAAAATCAGTAGTTTTAAACATGTATTACAACGAATAACAAAAGCGATCATTGTTAAATAAAGAGTATGAAAACAACAGGAAAAACGAATTAATTATATAACACCAGCTTTTCTCGTCTCACAGATGACTCTATATAGTTTTCGTATTTTACAGGTGGAACATTCGCAAAATTGAATTCTAGATCATAGATCAAAACTCGTCGTCCTTGATCATCATGGTTGGCCTTGGAATTGGTGAATCGACGATGTCCATGAGAGCATGCATAGGATAAATTGTCCATTTTTTCTCTTCTCTGCCCGGTATCGCTCTTCACACTCTTCTGTTCATCTGCATGGGTGGGGCTCCCTGTCACTCTGATCTCGCGAAAGCGCTCACTCGTGAACCACCCTCTCTTCTCAACACACCTCCTCCATTTATCTTCAATCTTTTTTCTCAAAAATGCGATCCTCTGGTTTAACACCTCATATGAACTTCATCTTTCATCCTCATCTTACACCCTCCACGTCGGTCCTGTGACAAGTCGACATGGTCACATCGACCGCGGTCCTTTTCCTTCTTATTCCTCTATGTTCAACCTTGTCCATGATTGGAATAAAGAGAAGATAGAAGAACTGGGCGCACGGCGCACGTTCTATTTTATATCCAAATTTACAGTGCGGTGTTAGCGCTCTCTTATAGCCACAGCATAACATGGGGTAATTACAGTAAAATATACATTTCTGTATTTACTTGTTTGCGTAGTACTGTCTCTATTTCACATTTTAACGGGTCACCTTCCCCTTACGACAATTCGCCGTTCACGGGTGTGCTACGACGGCTTTACACTGCGAATGTCGCACAGTAATTTAAACCTACTAGGCCAGGGAGTTGGTGATCTGACCTCGCGTATCTCCAATTAATTGCAGGACTCGATTGTTATGGACAAACAGTTGTTGGTGATGCTACTACCACGCATCCTTCCCCATATGATTCCCGAAGGGGCACAACCACTCCTCGTCTTTGTCAATGTCAAATCGGGAGGGTGCCAAGGACTCGAGTTGATCACGGGATTCAGAAAACTCCTCAATCCACATCAGGTATTCACAATCTCGACAATTTAGTATTACTATACTTTTCGTTAGAATAGACGAAAATGCAATACTACTTACTGTACTGTTGGGAAAACCTATGAAATGTGTCATCTCCCTCGCTCACTTTTAGTCTGCTCCATTTCACCTCTACAGTTCGGTCTTAATGAATGCAATCCTTTTTATCATGCCTATCTAGCTCTGCTCCGCCTGATCTATATCCATACTCTTTCTGTTATAAGGCCTGATCACTCTCATTGGCGATGGTCTTTCTTATTCTCTTTTCATTCGTCAGACCACGTTCCTCTTTCAAATTCGTTTTTATCTGTTGGTTTTATTTAATCAGAAATATGTCCGATTGGATAATTTATTGGATGACTGATTGAAATTTAAGTTGTTATATCCGCCTTTCTCTCATCCTCTCTCATCCCTCGACTTATTTTCGAGTTGTACAAAAGTATCGCTATTTATCACCAGAAATTAGTTCATTTGACTAAATTGAAAACTTATGCAGTGAAATGTTTGTTCTCCTAATTTTTAATACGATGCTACAAAATCCACGTTTTTCAGTAATAAAATAGTTTATCCAAATTATCCAATTATTTTGTAACGTTTACCGTTGTCAATATGCAAACTCTGTGTAAAATACTATAATATGAATTGAATAAAGTAATATGCACTATACTACTGGAAGTAAATATGACGTGTATTATCAGAATTTACTGAGTGTTGCAAATTATCATGCAAACACTTTTTCTCTGTATTTTATAGTAGCAAACCTCAATTGTCTCAGCAAGCACAGTATTAATAAATAATGTTGAAATACATAAGTAGATAAAATTTCAGTGTAAGCAAATACCAAACTATTTTTATAAAAAATATTCCAATTTTATGTAGCAAATTATTATACAAGTTTTGTTTCATCTTCCAAACGGACGTCAAATCTGATTTGCGTCATCCTGCTAGCTTAAGGAAAATCATCATTGGAATAAGCACTTTGCTTTGCCGTAATCAGCGAGCAGTTAAGCTATGTATAGCAAGCAAGCCCAGATAAAATAAGATTGAGATTGCCAAAGAATTTCCAGTAACCAGGAGACACTTTCTAGAGGAGCAGTTGCCAACAACACATTGTTAGTGGCATAAAGGATATATTCAAAGTCCTGTATACCCAAAATTCCCAAAACGCGCTGCAGAATTCTAAAGAAGATATGCGAATATGTTAAACCCTTTTTTTAACACCAATACTAATTTTTTAGTAGTATGGGGTGTATATTATCTGAAAAGGCATTCTACTATAGTAATATGGCTAGGACTATCTTCTGTGTCACGGCCCCCAGCGCCTCCTGGCAGATCCGGTATCAGACAAACAAAACCTTACTGGCCGCTAAACATTCGACTTACACAGCTGTCAACCAGGGACATGTGAAATTTAATTCAGGCCGAGCCGGGACTCGAACCTGCCACTTTTACTATGAGACAGCCAGCTGCTCTACCATGCTCGAAACCTCTCCCAAGTTGCAAACAAAAGGTTGATCGAGTATTATGTCTAACGTAATATTTTTTTGATGAAACGAGAGCTTGAAAGGGGTGGAGTTGTTATGGTATGACGTGCTATTTGTGGGGATAACTTGTACCCCATGGAGTAAAATTGAATTCTTTGGAATACTATAAACTTCTGTGGTACAAACAGCAACAACAAGAAGAGAACACTATTTTCATGCGCAATAATGCTCAATGCCATGACTCTAAATATATTATCCAATTTCTTAGAGTGAAAGAAATAATGGGTTAAAAATCTCATGTCTTGGTCTGCAAATTCACCAGATACTAAATCCTTTCACATGGTTCATGTCGAATGATAGAAAGTCAGGGGGGATTCGGAATTTAAAAGAAGGTCAGGGTAAACAGGGTGTTTTCGCATGAAGTCAAAGGTAATCAAAATTTATTAAACTAATAAAAACTGGTACTAGTCCTGTCACTCTTTGCCATATTGAACATTTATGGTCCATTATAAAGAGGTCAGATAAGTTTATATGAACTCACCTTTTTAATACGATAGCTGTTTTCTACTTCTATGGGACTCTGCATTGGAAATCAGCAATATATGTCACATGATGAATTATGGAAGCAATCAAGGCACATGCAATCAGATTACTCTAGCTATAGAAAAGTTATTGCAGTCATCTATATGGATACTTGTTTAATTAAATCAATACAAACAAAATGTGTCTATATTTATATGTGACCTTATAACATTTGTATATTTTGATTTAATTCTAAAAATATAGGTTTATAAAGTAAAACACGACGTAAACATTTTAAAATTTGAATTAACATTTATTGTGTCGTTTATTGGTTCGTTTACCTTTCAATTTTAGCTACTTATGTATTCAATCATTATCTAATATTTCGGAGCTTTCTAAGGTATGATACAGAAAAAATTATGTTTACATGTTTGCCTAATGACTTTTAGCGCACTGTAAAGGCAGTTTGTTTTTTATTTTATTTAAAGAAACCTTTCATATTGGAAAATAACCATACATTAAATGTTTTTATCGAAGGCGAATCCTGAAGTAAAGCCGATCAATAAAACACTGCTGAAATGCTATAAGCCTTTAAATTGCTTCATGACAAGTAGAGTTCTTTTTCATGTTTTTCAAAACAACATCAAATCTTCTAAGCGGTTTCGGTGATTCTTATCAATGTAAACAGTATATTATTATGGCTTAAATAAAATAGACAAACAGATAAAATGTTCAAAAAAGCTAATGAGTTATTTACAATTTTGTTTTTACATTGCTTTTATAATTCATACTCCGAATCTTTAGCCAAAATTTATTTATTTTACACATTTTTTTAAACTTTGCATTCAGATTAAGCGAATAATTTTAATCAATCAATCAATGCAAAGTGATGCAAAGGGTTTTAAACTTTATATTAATGGTGTTCACGACATGGAATGCATGATATGCGTAACTAACAATGGAACAAAACAAACAAAGTGTTCCTAATCAAAGTTCATACGACAGTGTTCTATCAGAATACATATTATATTGTTTTTTATTTGTAATAATTGTATTTGTAACATGGAATGCAAAATTAAATGAACTATTTCTTACAGTCACTCCAGGGCACATGTTCTTTGCGTGCTGACTTTGCTCTTCCACTCCGAATGCAAAGTTCACCTATATGATTGCAAAGTTAAAAAGTCCAAAGTTCACTTTGTAAACGATCTCAAACGGCAATCACATTGAATTAAAGTTTGAGAGACGATGAAACGCATACCTTGATGTTCTTTAGTGTTTGCATAACTAAGGTATTTTTATGTCATATCATGTAACCCAAGTTGTATGATGTGTTGCATTTGTGGCAATTGTCTGATTGTTAGTGAAGAGCGGAGTTGGAAACATGTTGCAAGAGGAAAATACTCTGCGTCCTTTGCACAATGTTCTGTCATTATTAATCGGCGGAAGTTGTGTTCTCCAGGTGTTCAACCTTGACTACGGCGGTCCTCTGCCGGGCCTCTACTGCTTCCGGAACATCGCCTCCTACAAGATGCTTGTGTGCGGCGGAGACGGGACGGTGGGCTGGGTACTCACCTGTCTGGACAGTGTCGGCCAGGACGCGGCCTGCAACTATCCGCCCATCGCTGTACTTCCCCTGGGCACGGGCAATGATCTAGCCCGGGTGCTCCGATGGGGCTCGGGCTATTCGGGCAACGAGGACGCGCTCACCATTCTCAAGGATGTGGCCAACGCTGAGGAGGTGAAGCTGGATCGGTGGACACTCGTGGTTCGCTCGGAGGAGCCGGACAAAGACGAGACCAAGATGGCCCTACAATTACAGACCATGGCGTCCAACGCCACCGAGGACAATACTTTCTTGATCATCATGAACAACTACTTCGGGATCGGCATCGATGCCGATTTGTCGCTGGACTTTCACAACGCCCGCTCCGAAAACCCGACCAAATTTAACAGTCGGTCAGTAGTCTAACCTTTACACAGCTAAAGTATGGTCATCCGTGGATACACGACAGTTTAACAGTCGGTCAGTAGTCTAACCTTTACACAGCCAAAGTATGGTTATCCGTTCATACACGACAGTTTGACAGTCGGTCCGTAGTCTAACCTTTACACAGCCAAAGTATGGTCATCCGTGAATACACGACAGTTTAACAGTCGGTCAGCAGTCTAACCTTTACACAGCCAAAGTATGGTTATCCGTTGATACACGACAGTTTAACAGTCGGTCAGTAGTCTAACCTTTACACAGCTAAAGTATGGTCATTCGTGTATACACGACAGTTTAACGTTGAGTTTAGCTAACCTCTTTCAAATACCAAGTTTATGCGCTAATATTTTAACTAGCGGAAATCTATCTACACAATTTCAATCACTATTAATTCCATCAAACGAAATTATAAATGCCAACAATTCCATGTATTGAAATTATAACAGGGTTCCCACAGGTCAGGGAAAAGTCAGGGAATTTAAACAATCAGGGAAAAGTCAGGTAATTTTTAAACAATCAGGGAAAAGTCAGGGAATTTAAACAATCAGGGAAATGTCAGGGAATTTAAACAATCAGGGAAATGTCAGGGAATTTAGGAATGAAGCAAAATGTCAGGGAAAAGTCAGGGAATTTAGAAATATAGCAAAATGTCAGGGAATTTAGGAATGAAGCAAAATGTCAGGGAATTTAGGAATGAAGCAAAATGTCAGGGAATTTAGGAATGAAGCAAAATGTCAGGGAATTGATAAATATTTTTGCAGCCAGGCAAATTATGTGGCTTACCCCAACAAGCTGGTTGCGGATGCAAAAGCTACCAAGAAGGCAAACAAAAGGAAGGTTCTTTTGGATGAGATCAGTGAGCTAAGGACAAAGAGGACTAAGCTTCAAAAAGATATTGATGAATTGTCGATGTCTGCTGATACTCTTGCATATGAGGCTGAAAGAACTGGTTAATTTAGAGAACTATTGATCAAATCGAATGCATTTCATCCTAAAAAAATATCATAATTGAAATCTCTAGATAAGTGCAACAAATTGAAAGATGGGGGACTGTGAGATGCATATGCAACATTTTACATTTCGTGTTTTATGTTTTCTACATTTTATTTGTAGGTGTTTTATTATCTGTTGTGAGATATGTTTATTTAATGTATTTTATTATCTACATCTATTTTTATGATACTACTACTCAATAAATGCAGTACGTACATAAAACTTTAATTTAAAATTCTATTGATCTATCTATATTTTCCTAATTTAATTATATAAAAAAATCTAGGAATTTGTTCTTGGAAATAGCATGGGAACCCTGAACTGAATGCTGTTATTATACTCAATATTAAAGTCGTCTGTTACTGCATACAAGTTGGCAGAATAGGATTACAGTTGACTACAATACATAAATCTGCCTAATACATAGAGTAAGAGGATCTTTACCTGAGAGACCTGATAGTTTGATCAAACTGGGGTAGTATAACTATAAGACTTACCCGTACATTTACTCATTTAACACCATACTATTAAATTAAATGATTATTTATTTAAATGAACTGTGACATGTAGTAGATTTTGTCTATTTTCAGGAAAGTGACAAACTCTGGTGAGGATCAAATTGAAAGCAGAGTTCAAAATTACAAAAACCTAAATATCACGGATCACATGAAAGATATTGCTTTCACCACAGCAACATCAGCGAGTTTACGTAATGCTTCTCTGATTGATGTAGCGTCGACCTTCTTACTACCAGGAACACCTATTGTTTATTATGGGTCAGAGCTCGGTCTTAATTATATGGCAGTTATAAAGAATAATCCAGATAATTTGCCAAAGGGACCAATTTTTGAAATTCCCTACTACCCTCAATCGAAAAGAAGCCTCATCTGCAAGAATGTGCAAGCTAACAATTCCAATGATTGTGACATTGTCAACCATTTGATGATGCCCTGGGGTAAAACAGAAAAGCAAATAATAGATGTGTCTGTTAAAGAATATGAGCAAAAATTTGGTACACCTGAAAATGTTATGGTGAGTTTGTCTTATTCTATAATTGATTAAATAATGAATGATTGATGTCTTTTTTAAATCAGACATCAATTTTATTATTACTGCCTGAATCAGTTATTGCTAGATTGACATTGATTTTATTTTTAAATTTAAATTTATCATTGTCTCATTCAGTTATTACTGCAGAATTTCACTAATCCTGGTTGATGAAAGAGCACTCGTTTTTTAGGAAATCTCTCAATGTACCCCAGTGGAATTTATGGAAACACAGCAACAATTGAGCAGTATGCATGTGAATCAATGCAAATTTTGCAAACTGATGAAATTGAGTATTTGTTTAATGATCTTGACTCAACGATTGAAGATTTGATGAAAGAAAAAATGGATGAAATGGAAAATAACTATGCAAGCTCAAAGTCAAGAGAATCACATTTGAGACAATTTAACAATAAATTTAAAAACTTTTTAGATAAAAATAATTTAAGATCTTATTTTGAGAACTTTGATTGAAACACGCTATCTCAGTGGCTGCGAAGATTTTTCTTTTTGCTTAAAAGGAAGAACAGAGAACCATTTAAGCCTGCTAGTCATATTTGCATTGGGCAACTCATTCAAATTACCTAACAGACGCTTCTCATAGCAACGCTGTCAACATCATTGGCTGTAGTAAATTCCGTTCTGCGAACCAAATGCTTCGAGCTCAATTATGGTTCACATAAAATTAAGCATTATACTTCGATTTCGAAAACCGACAAGGAAACATTGCTACAAGAAGTGGTACGTTATAACAAAGTTTTGCTGAAATTGCGGATGAGAAGGCAACTGACGACTGACAAAAAATAGTTTCGTTCAAAACATTGATGAGAATGGCATACAATTTTATAAGCTTGCACATCCCCAGCAATCGGAAACAACTAAGCCATCATTAAGTTGTAAAATAATTCCTTAGTTAAAATTCAAAGAATTTATAATAAAAAACCATGTGTGTAAACTCTTTTTCAAGCAATGAGAACCTATTTAGATAAAATACGGGATACCCAAAATAATGCATTATTTCCATAGGCAAAGATCGGCCAATATGTTGGTAGCATGTGTTATCTGAATAAGCAAAATTTCGGGAAAGGATAAACGTGGAGAAATAATGAATGAGATTTCCATAACTGCTGGACTGTCTTTAATTTACACTAACCACTGTCAGAGCAACGTTCATAACCCAGCTGAAGGATAGAGAATTCTCAAACAGAGAGATTTGCAATATCACTTTTGTCACAAAAATGAACAATCTGTTAAACTTTGTGACAGGAGAAAGAGAAAGAACAGTAGAAAAAAATTGGCCCGAGAGTTTGGCAGTGGTCAACACAAGGTCAACGTCTGTCTCATCTGTTAGTCACATCTAGCACTCCACCATCAAAATCTCTGAAAATCCGTGCATGTAGGAGTACAAACACTATTGATTTTGTTTTCCAATGATTTCAAATATGCTCAGAACTTTTCTATTAGTTTGTTAACAAAATTGTTTCACTAAAAGTTTTTAATTTTAAAAAAATCGGTCATTAATGATATTATAATTACTGTCTGAATTGAAGCAATTAAATTTAAATCTGACAGTAATTATATGGTATCAATTAAAGCCAGTAATATAATATATATATACTAGCACTGGGTACCAACATTGCTGGGCAATAGAAATATGGCACATGCCTAACCCTAACCCTGCTTTAGTCTTTTGTTTCATGAAATTTTCTGCCTGAAACGGCCATTTCACACCATTTTTTTAGCCACCTTGACCTCTATCCCGACCTCGGAGGTCGACCTGGCCCCCCTATGTTACCCGCAGTGTTGAGGGGGTCACTCCTGCAAAATTTCTGGTCGCTGGCAGCAATGGTCCAGCCGCCAAGATCATTTCGAGGGGGGGGGACAGACTGACACAGATTTTCCCTTTCATATATTATGAATACCGGGTGGGCCAAAATAAAAGTCGAAAACTAAATGCCTATAGCTCTTTTCTGTTATATATGTTTCTAAAATTTTGCAGGCTTATAGTAAACATTTATAACTTTTATTTCGTATAATTTAAAAAATCAATATTTTCAAATAACAGATATCAGTCTTTATTAAAAAAATTGAATTTTAAAAATATCAAATTTGTTTATATAGCAGCAGTTATGTTAAGTGATTAATTCGTAAAATGAAATTTCAAATTCCTGATTCCATTAGACTGATAAAATGAAATGAAATTTACGCTTAATTGTGATAATTTAAAATTTGAATTCTACGTTTTTTGTTTTTCTAAAATAGTATGTATATTTTCAAATTTTTAAATAAAGTCTTATCTCTGTTATTTGAAATTATTCGAAATAAAAGTTATATATGTTTACTATAGGCCTGAAAAATTTTAGAATCATATAACACAGAAAAAAAGTTAGGCATTTAGTTTTAGACTTTTATTTTGGCCCACCCGGTATAGATATACCATATATAACCTGTTATAATGGCTGATATAAGTACTATTTATAATGCCTGTACATCAACAAACATTAAGTTGATGCTTGTACAAAAATAGAAATTGTAATGACAATTAAGTTTCAATAACATTTACTTTCATTCACGACATTTCGAAATAAATACGGACAATTGCTTGAATTAGACCACAAATGTAATAACAATTTGCTTCTCCGTATAATAAACACGCCTTGATTAAGGCTTCTCAACAAGTTTTTGTGTTGCCACAATGTTTGTATGTAAATGCAGTCCCTAATGAATATTTTACACTGTTTTATACATACTAAGTAGTAAGGTAATTTCATTTGCAGTATATGTGACAAATGAATGAGCAAATACAAATAAAGAACATTGAATCAATCATGCAGTTGTTTGATGTAGCTTTGTCAAATTAAACCATCAAACTATCTACTAAATAATTACAGACTTTGCAAGTCCATTTAATTCAAGTACTACTAAATACAGTCGTAGAGGAATGATTTTCTCACTCATGTAAACAAGATAATTTTGTGCACTTTCTTTAAAATTATCATTTCTATAAGACATCTATAAAGAGTGGTATCCACCAACAAATTCCAGCCTGTAAAGTGCACCAACACTTTTTAGGTGTAGACTTCCTTTCTGTGTAGCACAAAGGTGACATTTACTGTTCTAGAAACCCATGGCAGTTTCGCTTGCCAAAAAAATAACTGGGCAATTAATTTTTTGCTAAAAGGTCTATGTCCGCCCCAATGTCCAAAAGAATTCAAAGCTTGACTCAATTTCTAAAGTTATTCGCCGGAGTAAATTGACTGATTCGAGGAGAGGTTTTCGCACCGCCATGGTAGCTACATTGGTCCGATCACTGGGAAACCTTGGCTATGACTTGACCAGTGCCTTAGTCGGGGTGATAGCGTTAAAATGAAGATAAAGAAAACAAACCCACACACAGCCAATACCTATTTATAAGTAGATATGTTGTATAGTAATTACAATATAGTATAACATTGATTACTGTACCGGCGGAAAAAATAAGGCCCGGCCAACGGGCATTCAGACAAGATAAATAAATAATTTATAAGCTGGCCGCCTCGAAAAATAAATAATTGGTCGTTTTTTCTCCAGTACAGTATATTTATACGAGATGTCATTTTATTACCAATTAAAATTGTTCCCAGACATACTAGTATTGGGTTGCCCCACTGACAGCTGGTAAACCAAAAAGAGATTTTGGTCAAGAAAGGGTATTGTATCGGTCTGTTTTCAGGCCAGTCCTGTGTATTTTACGATAAATAATTATTTGCCAACTGGCCGCCTCGGAAAAATAAATAATTGGCCTTATTTTTTCCGCCGGTACAGTAATTAGAATGAAGAGAATTTTAAAGTAATCTGGAATAAGTCTGCACTAATATATTATACATCTAGAATTCCGCTGCTAATTGCTCATCCGGTTCTAGTAACACATTGTTGATTCTAGTTATTTTTATTAAAAATTATTCATCAATTAACAACGAATGCTAATACGAACGATTTATACCGGAATAGACTAACTAGAATTATACACTAAGTGTGATATTAAACCACGAATATTCAGACTTAAAAGATACTCGTAGGTTAACTTATTGGAAAACGATTTCCTCGTCTGCAGTAGGATTCATCATGAAATTTGGCCTTACAACTGCTCAACACGTACTTAGATATTTGCTAACCTCAGCATCACTTCAAAACAATCACTATGGCATTACACGGCGAGGTGGAAATGGATACTTCAGTCAATTTCTGCAACTTTCCCGGTATTCTACAAAGGTTGAAATTTTTTCCATATGGATGGAAACCATCTAAAATGTTCGTCGATTAGAATACTGATCTACCACATGACATGTTTGTAATCTTGTATAAGTCCTTTGATGTTTTGTAGAGCATCTAAACAAACAGTTATATCACAAATATATTGAAACAACAACCCCGCAAATTTCTGAAATTGGTAAGTAACTTAGATATGCTTTCTAATTTCAGACTGTTACTGCTGTTGGTCGTGGAGATACGGTGTTCCAACTTTACCAACAGTTGGCGAAACTTAGACAAAATGCATCTCTTTTGTGGGGAGACTTTAAATGGGTGGAGAAACCTGTTTATGTGAGTAAAGTTTTTTAATAATAGGAATCGAATGATTTGTGTTTATATAATTACCTGTGTTGCTGATAATCGTGACAGGTCACGGGAGAACAAAATTGATTACAAGATTTAATTACAAGTTTTGTTGACTTAATCAGAGGAATTATCTCCTAACTTTAATAAGATTATCTTGTACAGGATACAAATTTAAAATGTAAACTTTTGAGAGATTTTACTCAGTGATCTTGTGTACTCATTGTTTATACAGGTGTTCTGTGTGAAATGCAACTTTTAGTGGAAAAGAAAGCAGATATTAAAATCGAATAATCACAGGCTACGCATACGTGTATTTCTGTTTATAATTCACATTGTTCCATTTTGTTTAATTTAATCCTGGTCATAAATGCACGAGTGCTGTTACACCGGTGGGGTATAAAATCCACCGCAGCCTCCATGCATTCGCCTCGTGGCGGCAGCCTGGAGACGTTCGGGGGTCGCCCCCCTCTGGCGGTGCTTGCGAGGGCGCCGACCCAGGCAGGCCTATTTGCCCGG
>JAUYWV010078670.1:0-15575 GCA_032274565.1 Nematoplana nigrocapitula | reverse complement strand
GCAAAGTTGGCCAAGTAGAGCACAGTTGAGCAAAGGAGGTCCGTCTTCTCTGGTAGCCAAGCGGTAACTGATCTCAGTCTCGTCCCTTGCCTGCTTATATGGGCTCGGCGGGGGTGACTCATCGGTCGGAAACGTGTTCGTGCGCGTAGGGGGGTCCCCTCAAACAACCGCCCTCAAAGAAGTGGCCTAGAGCGTATGTATAGTATACTACTGATCTTATGTCCTAATCCCAGTAACCTTTATAGAAGAATAGATAAGAATAATTTCGTCTACTTTAAAAAATCTTAGTATGACCACTGTATTTCAATTTCACAAAAGGTTTCTTTTTTAATTTATTGGTTTCAATAAAGCAGATGCATATTATATGGATGTATAAATTTGTGACAGATTTTTTTAAAAAGATTAACACTTTTTGCAGATAATATCATCCATCGGGCAAACGTGCGTCAATCACTAACAACTGATGCAGTATGGATTGAACGATACTTTTCCAAAGCAATAGCTCTCGTTGACGATGCTAAGAATTGTGTGTGCCAGATCCATTCAGGAGACTGCAGCGGACCGTGGCCTGATAATGGTGGGTTGTTGTCAGATGGCCTTTCACAGTATAGTTATGTACTTCTTTGGCAAAGATTTAGCATTTGTGTAAGACATTGTTGAATTCAGAAAAAATGTTTCCTGTAGCGATATTTTTTACTTTAGAAAACCAGGTGTATCTCAGCTTTTGTTATTGTTAGCCTTCTACTCTCCCGTCTGCCTAAAGAAGCAGTCGACGTAGAAGAGTTGTGCAGCTAAACATACTGGAGGTGTAGCCGATAGTTTAATAAACGGTCCATTGAAAGTTGCTCATCTTCTCATCCCAGTTATAGGTTTTCTTTCCTTCTACGGCCCTGCCCCACTGCACCTGTCTACAAATAGGGTTCATAAAGGCTGAGGAAAGTGGTCCTCTAGTCCGACAGGCATCTGACACAATGGTTGTGCATAAATAAACGACGTTAAATTTAACTTCTGGAGGAAGTTATAAAAGGTGAATCATGAGGGTAGGTAGGTAGTACTGTTTTAACTGTTTTAAAACAGTTAGGTCCAGCATCGAAACTACTAATTTGATCCGGTGTAACGATAATTATATGTGGTAGAAAGATTGATTGTCTCTAGATTTTTGGTTTAATTTTTGTTCGCAGTGTTCCAGTTTTTATAATTTATCTTTGTTTCTAGGCTTATATCAATGTTTGGAAATTGATTTTTCTTCTCAAACTACTCAGTCTACCCGTATCGCATCTTTGGATGAATTACTGAATATGTTGAACAATAGCAAATGTGGTAAAGTAATGGCTTCATTTAAACCGGTGTTCGGCACTCTCTCGAAATGTAAGTTTTTCTCATTATTTTTTAAACGTTCAACATGTGTATCTGTTTAGTAGTTCAATAATAATAATATCACAAAAATCGCATTGTAGCGATAGGATTATGAAAAAATTGTCTCGTTCCCTGTTCTATGCATTCATGCATATTCAGTTAATATAAGAGTGCAAGATTACTTCAGGTTTATTGATCTTTTGCACATTTAGACTTATATTATAATAGAAACTTGCTTGTTTTCAAACCAGTAACTGATTCGTTAGATAACATTATTATTTTCAGAATTGTTTAGATGCCAGATATGTTTTCATTCAAATTGTGTGTTTGGTCGTATTTTCAATGTTCTGATTGATGTCCTTTTAGCGCTCATAATTTGGGTTGTTCTTTAGAAACTTCAGTCAAATTGTTGTTTTTATTGTCTTCTATATTTATTTTTATTGTCTCTTTATAAAATTTGAGCGAGGTTGTTTTCCTTTAGTTATGATTTAAACCATTGTAATCTACACCATTTCAATAGAGATCAAAGTATTATCTACGACTTAAATAATTTACAGTTCTAAATTTTGTGGGAATAACATCTAATATGTCAACGTTTATATTGCCTTGGATTTCTTATTCATAGTTATACAATAGATGTAATCTGGATCAAATTTGCTGCTAATGGAAGATCCTGACACAGTGTATACTACCTAAATTGTTCTATAGAAAGAAGCAAAAATACAAGCTCATAATAGATTATAATGAATAAAATTCCGACTATGTGTCAAACGCATTCTCCTTTATTTTGCTGTGCACTGTGAACGACAGTGGTAACTTTTATCTAATAAAATCTGTTAGCAGCTTGTGGCTTTTTCCTTCATTCTACAACACATTTTACCTTGTTGTTGTATGAGAACTTTCACATTCTTTGTTACCTGACTTGTTTGCATTATTTGAGCCTTTATTCGGAGCAATTTTGCGTTACTTCGAACTGAACACTCCTTTGCTTTTTGTCTGTTCCACAACCACTTGAGTTAACCATGCGTCACATAGACACTAGATAACCATGTCATGCACTTTTGGCCTTAATCCAATTCGGTATGGCTCTGTTGTTTAAAATTGTCTGAGATTCGGAGAAGTGTTTTTGAATATTAATGAAATATTCAGTGAAAGGAATTAGTATTCTCACCGGCAATGAAAACATTCCACTGTAGACGTTGTTATTGTGTTGTTATTCACATGAATTCATGAGCATAACATCACTAAGATTAGCGATTCTTGTCAAGTACAATTCATAGACAACCAATTAAAGATGATGAAGAAACTGGGCATTTATAATATACATAGACATCGTGACACAGTATTCAAACATAGGGGTCTTCAAAAAATGTCTTTTTCAAATTTCAACAAAAAATGTTGTTATTTTCAAAAAACCGTTAGTGTATTAAAATATAATAGAATCACGGAACACCGAACTACTATTACAATATACACAATAATATTAGCAACGCACAGTTTAAATTTTATCTACCAAATCTATATTCAAAACTTAGTAAACCGTGTACATCTATAGTGTCATTATTATAATCTTATGATTTATGTATATATGTAGTGTCATTCTTTATTATTTTTATATACAATATTGTGATTTATTATAGCTATACCATTGAAATAGAAAACGACATATTTTGAAGACCCCTTACTATATATACTCTAAGTATATAAGCTTACGTTATATCAAATCGACACTCTTTAATCCAATCCTTTCGATGTGCGATTCCCTGTACCACCAACTCCCTGCGTCCATTTAAATCTATTTGTGTCAGTATTTTATCAAGGATTCTTTCACCCTGACAATTTCGTGTAAGGTTAGACTCTTTTCAGTGGTTTTGGGCGACGTTTTGATAATCTTGCGATGAGTCTCTGTACCATCACTGGGAGGTAATCAATCCGACAGTCACGAGAAACGGAGAGATTATTACATCCATCTCCCTCTTCATCGACTCAGATCAGTCATCGTATGGTAGGCGAAGGCCCTTTGGTCCAGAAAGGAAAGCTGGCGACAGGTATATGGAGGAAACTCATCGATCTCTCAGGATTCATGATATCACATTACGAATGGTCAGCTAGTTTTCATTTTCACTTCAAAATACAAAAATACGTTTTTAATTTCTAAAACTATTACTATTTTTATGAAATCCATTCACTGCTGCTCTCGGCGCTCAAATTCTTTTCTTGACTTCTATAATCGAAAGGTTATAGTTATGGTTATACTATTCAAAACTATGGTAGATAAATTAAAGTGTTGTTTGAAGCTGTAGTTATCTGGCTTTGTACGGGCATGCTTGTTGTTTTAACGTCACCATCAACGCCTTTTAGGGACACTTAAAACACGTTTCCGAGTTCAACTTAGAAACCATTTAGCTGTGTTAGAGCTGACTTAGTCTGACATGCCATAACTTTGTTCTTCTTTGCCAAATTTATAATTTGTTAGCAATTTCGTGCATCTCAAAACGTCGATGTCGTCTGCGAACCATGACTTGTTAGTAGTTAATCTTCTCTCCTCCACGTACAACACTTTCATCTAGAGCTTCAGTCATCATTATAACGAGAGACACGTTAAAAAGCACTGGTCATATATGCATACTTCTCTGAATCCTTGATTATTTCACTCTTGAAGTCTTCTTTGGACATTCGAAAATAGTTTTGATGCATGGCTGATAAGGCTGGTGATTCTGAATTCATTGTATTTTCTGCTAATAGTCTTCTTTGCAATTGATGTGACGGTTGACTCCGTCTATTGCGTTGGCTGATATACTGTATATTTTTCAAAATAATTTTACTCAATTTGTGAAAAATAGTGACTGTTGCATCAGCAAATACGACTTGAATTATTTTTTAGCGACATTATAAATAGGCCTAGGTGCCTTTTCACATTCACATCTTTAATAGCAGCTTCAAATTATGTATTTCAGGTTCATCCTCTTTCTGTTTTGAAAATAATTTGTCCATTTTTAGTTGTAACATTTGTTTTAGTTATGATGCGTGGAATTTTAGATGGTGTTCAAGTGGTAGCTTTTTACGGCTTTTCCTCAGTGTCTTCATCAATATACCAGTTAATGCAATGCATTATACTGCTATAAAAATTAAATACCAAATTATAATTACATTAAATACCATCTTCCCTTTTGCAGTTTGGGTTATCGTGCGTCACGAATCGGGAGAAGGTATTGTAGAGAACCAACCGGATTTTGTTTCCGCCCTTCCCAATGCCAAAATTGAAAATCGCATCATGGCATGTCTTCCTTGGCATCGTTGGCAACCGTTTCGATAATGGATGACTTACTATTGTCAAACTTTTAATAGCAGTATTAGATGCTTTGCTGATCATTGACTTATGCAACTTTACACTCAATTTTTGATTTTTTAATATTTTTATTTTCTGATTTGTTAATTGATATTTTCAGACTTCCCTAATTGATATTTTCAGATTTTCTTAATTGATATTTTTCAAAATATATGTTTTACTGAACAATAATTATGTTCTGATATTTTTATTTTTATTGCATATCCATATATTTTTAGTTTTATTCAATACATATAATATATGCCCTTTAAGAAATTCGTCGTTTTAAACATGCATATATTGTTTCGAATGAAACAAGTAAACGCCGCACAGTCTTCTCATTTCCCGATTTCGAGATCCGCATTATGTTTTCTTTATATTTATTTTCATATTGTATTGTGCAGCTGTGCTATTCATGTTGTCCTTTTCTGTATCTGCAGTTAATGATTGATCATCTGTGAATCGTATATCCAGGGTGGCCACATATACTCGAAATTCGCTAATATACTCGAATATACTCAAATACATTCAATTTTATTTTGTATTTCTTAATTATTTTTTATGTATACTCGATTTTTTTATATTAGTTAATTATTTTTTATATACGTTGTAAAATTTTATTGTTTGCAGAAATCCACGAACATTTGTCCTCGATTATTTCTTGTTCCCAATCCATATTCACCAACTACCGTGTCTTCCTTGCCTTCCCCAACAATGACATTCCAGTCACCCATTAGAATTAGATTATCGTTTCCCTTCTATCAGTTCTTCAATTTGTTTGTAAACTCTCTCCACGTATTCGTCTTCATACTGTGACGTTGGCATGTACACTTGTATAATTGCAGTATTACAGTAGTAGGTTCTCCTTCGATGATGGCCAGCATTATTCGTTCGCTTTTCTGTATTGTTTTGATGACTTTATTTGAATGATGTTGATCCATTATTACAGCAACGCCATTTCGCTGCTTTTTTCCTCCTGAGTAGATGATTCGGTATCCATTGTTAATGAAGTCTCATGAACCTTTCCTATGTGTTTCACTAAGTCCAATAATATTTATTTTGAGTTTCTTCATTTCTTCGACGTTCTCCAACTTGTCGTCTTGTTGCATAGTTCGCATATTCAAAGTTCCAATCCGCAATTCGTGTCCACGTGTCCGTTTATTTTTAAAGTGGCCTGCAGTAACCCAGTGATTCTTAGCACCCCCTGATCCTTGAAGGTCTGAATTGCCACCGTAGCCCAAGTTCAAAGAGCCACTGGGGACTAGGGGCCGTTAACTTTGGTTGTACGCCATACTTCTGTCTTGGGAAGGTTAGTGACGGTGTTTTCCCGTTGCTAGTTGTGCCATTTTGCAAAAAGATAACCGAAAATAAATATTACACTTCTGCACCCAAAACCACCCCCAAACCGAAATTACATGTTTTGGCGCGTGTGTTATAGTCTAGTTGATGTATTCAAATCTCAAATTGCTGAGCATTGAGTTGATTTCACTTTTACCATTCTTTTGTTTGTTTCTACTTAGAATGTACTTAGGTATACAGATTTTGTGGTTAAATAAAATTATTATTATAATTATTATTATAATTATTACTGAGTACCTGTAAATAAGCGTTCTTCATTTTCAAAAGCGTATCTAAATTTATTAAATAACAGTCCAAGCAATTAATATTGCGCTGTACAAGTTATACTATACTGGGTAATTGTTTGTATTCTGTTGCTATGGCGCGAAATAATTAACTTACAGGAATCATATTTTTAGTTGTCATATATCTACTGTAAGTGTTGATTACCACCCAGCATAACTGTCGCTGTATGGATACATCTGGCCAGATTGCTATTCTCACATATGCAGAGAACCGAATCTTGTATCAATTTTGTTGCCAGTTATATAGGGGAATTTAGACTCAGATTTACGAGGGTAATAAAAACATTTTCGCCTCGGCACTCTAGAAGAATGTTGCAGACTGTCGGAGGCAGTATAGCAAAACCGAAGAAATGCTTGCCGGAAAATTCCGCCGAAACCGAAACGTCTGACCTAATTTCCGGCGAAGGATTAGAGGTTAAAAATGAATTCGGCTCAGAGATTGAGGCAAATATTTAACAAAAAAATTATGAAAGCATTTAACTCACTGTAGCGGTATAGGTTTGGAAACGTTTAATTATATATCCTCACTGCGATTATCTTTCGAATATTTATTTATTATATTATACCTAGTGATTTTTTGTTAATCCTTTAATATTTCCAAAACAAATACTTGTTCGAGCGTTGTCAGGATAATATAATTAATGAGTTGTTGCAATGTATAAATTTCCCAGAAAAATTAGGGTTAACACTAAACCTCAAAAAAATAATTTCATGCTATTTGCTTAATTGTTAGTGGCAATGTTTTTTGGATATGAAGGAACAAGTGAATATTGTAAAGTGCATGGGAAATCTTGTGATTTGCTCGTTGTTGGTTTCCTTCCGCTACAGAAGTTGTACCGATCGAGCTGGCGATAACGACATTGGGTGAATGTCATCATGCGACCAGTTTCTGAAGTGTTCAAGCGCGCAGCACAGACGGTCAAGCATAACAGGTTGTGTATAATGATCTCTAGTTTTGAATGTCTAGCTGACTCGCAATTTTGTATAGTTTTTATACTGTACAAAACTCATGATTATGTAGGCCTTTTGTATTTTGAAGAAATTTCTGTAATTATAAAAAAATATTTTAAAGCGCCTTTAACTTCAACTCTGCATGTCAGTATGTGAAATATATTTTCCAAGTTATATAGTATAATTTGTTTTTTAATCAAGTGCTACAAATCATTTTTGAACGTTGCTGAACGTCGCAGATTGTAACGTTGCCGTATAGGTTACAAATAGTAACGTTACATTGTTACGTAAAATAATGCCAATGTAACGTTCAGCAACGTTATATGTTTTGCAGAATAAATGAGCAATTCGTGAGACGAAGAACAACACCCAGAGAGATGGTAGAACAAACGAAGGCGGCTCCTATCTCCCAACATCTTATCACTTGTCGGGCCTGTCATGCCAACATGGATGACTGCTATTTGGTCATGTAGGGTGAAGGAGGCGGCGGTGTTAATCAAACATTTTCATCCAGAATTGAATACCAGAATCAAATAAGTCGCTTGTGATTGACGGTGCCTGTGTTTTATCTAAAATTGTTTTATTAATTGTGCGTGTTTATAATTACTCAAGTTTTTCAATGTACTAATGTTGGATTATCAATAAATTTACAATGTCATCATCTCTCTCGGTCTTGTTCTACATCTCACGAATTTATCTATACCTGGAAACTGTTCTACTGAAATGAGTAATTGTTCACCATGTTCTTCCAGTAATTGAAATTTTATATTCGGAAAAATGAACTTATTCTGCAGAAAAACAAAAATCACTGCTTCAGTTATCATTTGGAGGCTTCTTTCTTGAAGAAGCACCACATTTCTTCTTTGGAGAATGGTCTCTTTTGACTATACCATACTAGACGTGTGTGATCATTGATGTTATGAGTTCTTGCCAAAGTCGACCAATCTTGTCCTTGTCGCGAGCATACCAGCATTCTTTTCTTATCAACGAAGTCTTTACGGTGAAAACTGTTGTCAAGTGTCCTTCGATTGCCTTTTCCGTTTTATTTACTGGTTAACACTAAAATACTTTCGTCAGCAGGCAATGACTGACCACACATTAATATGAGCAATGCAATGCCAGACAACTAAACAAAAGTTAGTATGGGAAAGAAGCTATAAGTGTCTACCAATTCACAGTTTCAACTTCAGTGACCGAAGTTCAATTTAACCCTATTCATATACTGGGCTATTTAACGCAGCCAGGTACCGGTGGGGGCTGATTCGGCTCCCCCTCTTGAAATTTGCTTTAGGAGTGTTCTATAGTGATGAAAATTGTCACCTAATTAGATCAAAATGATCTACAGATGACATTGCATACCAAATATTTTTATAAAAAAATTACAGCTAATTTAATTTTTGAAGTACATCGAAAAAAGTGAAATTATTTTTTCAATTTTTCAATTTTAATCGAAATAATTAACTATATAATAAGGTACTGAGTGTCTGAATATTATAGTGCGTGTTGATGGTTCATTATGTATTATACAGGGTGATCCAAAAGTCCTTGCCGCTAGAACTTTAAATTTTGAATTAAAAATTTGAATAAATAAGAATACGATTCCGTCATTGTACCAAATTTTGAATTTTGAATAAAATCGATTATTTAATATAAGTAATGCACAGTATTAGGAAAGTTATTACAGTTTTGGCAAAGTTAACATGGACTACACAACTGAAGAAAAAGTGACTGCTGCTGCATGGGCAATTGTTTATGAAAATGCAGAAGAAAGTCGTCGTCTATTTATCAACAAGTTTAACAAGGATCCTCCGCCAAGGAAAACTATTATCTTTTGGAAAGATAAATTACTGGAGACCGGAAGTTTGAGTAAAGATCGACCAAGGTCCGGTAGACCAATATCTGCATCAGGCGACGACAATAAGCAGGCAATTAAGGATGCTGTGACGGAGGATCCTTCATTATCAATCCGTGCTATTTCTTCTGATTTAAATCTTTCTTATGGTTCAGTGCAACGTATGTTGAAAAAAAAGGCTACCATCCCTACAAACCACTTTACTCTCAATTTTTGTGCGATGCAGACGATGATCGACGTCTTCATTTTTGTGAAGTGATGGCTGACAATTTCAGAAATGATCCCGCTTTCCACCGGAAAATGACATTTTCTGATGAATGTGTGTTCCACCTTAACGGAACAGTAAATAAGCACAACGTCCATTACTGGAGTACTGAAAATCCCAAGATTCGTTTTCTTAAACCAGGCAAAACTTTATCACTGACAGTCTGGGCCTGCATTGGATATGGGGGATTAATCTCATCGGACATAAATCAAGCAACTATGAATGCAGAGCGATATTGCGCTATACTCACAGACAAAGTTGTGCCGTACTTTTCAAGAAATCGCGACAAGTTCTACCAACAAGATGGCGCCTCTCCACACTACAGTCTTGCTGCAAGGGATATTCTCAACCGTCATCTCGAAGGTCGTTGGATTGGGCGAAGGGGGCCAATCGAGTGGCCTGCCCGATCTCCTGATTTGACGGCCTGTGACTATTGGTTGTGGGGATATATCCGGTCCAAAGTTTACGTTGATGGTGTTATTTTTCAAAGTGTGAACGCGCTTCAAATGAAAATCGAAGAAGAAATGAACAACATTCCGCTGGCAATGTACCGAAAGTCCATCAAAAACTTTCAAAAGCGGGTGCAGAAATGTCAGGATGTTCAAGGAGCTTTGTTCGAAACGTGATTGGATCTACTAAATGTTTTTAAATTAACTGTGCAATGTGACTCTCGTTTAGTTTACAGTGATTATAAGTACATGTATAGTGTTTAAAATTATATTCATTTATAAAGTAATTATGTAAATATATTATCTCAGTGTTCTAGCGGCAAGGACTTTTGGCATTACTTATATTAAATAATCGATTTTTTTCAAAATTCAAAATTTGGTACAATGACGGAATCGTATTCTTATTAATTCAAATTTTTTATTCAAAATTTAAAGTTCTAGCGGCAAGGACTTTTGGATCACCCTGTACATGACACATTTGTCGATTTTCTTTCAAAACCAAACAAAGCCACTTAACAATTACCAGTGACCCGCTGCAGCTACGCGTGCAAGTGTTGTTATGAATAAAGCACAACGCGCTCAATCGCTCAGTTGCTATGCAGCGTGTGCTTTGGCGTACGTTCAACTGCTCATCTTGTTGCTTATGTTCAACGCGAGATAGCTGATTACGCCAGAGTGAGTGTGAGTCGACAGAGAAAATCAATAGATCACCTTGGCCGACTGTGCAGCTTTAAGCCAGCTAGCCAGCCTGTGTGTGAGTGAGTGAATCAAATCGCACTCTCTCTCTATCTCTCTCTCTCTATCAGCAAACTGACCAATCAGACGACGTGTGTTCTAAGGGTTCAAGAATCCCGCAGCAGCGTGCTTAATAATATAGATTTGACTCCTTTTCAGATTGAACGATTCATATCTTTCGGTGAGCTTCTATTGCTTTCAAAGAGAATTTACAGCGTTTCATCAAACCATCTATAATTGAGCAAGCCGAATCTAATATAGTTGAAATTGTTGTTCTCGGCAAATAAAATCTTCATTCCCTTCAATCTAAGGTACCGCTATACTCTCTATATATAAAAATTTTCATATACAACTATAAATCTGGTAGTATATATTACCGCCAGAATATCAATTCATAATTCCCAGAAAATTCCATCAGCAAGTTTGAACAATTGACGAAAATAAAATATAAACGAAGTTTCTCACAATGAAACTGATCACGACATTTTACAATACAAAGAACTATTACTAGCCCATAGGACAAATTTTGCCCCTTCGTAGAGAATTTTGTAATCTTTTGTAAATAAAAATTTCTTGGTTGATTTCCCCCCAAATACGTTGCCAAATAAACACAGTCCTTTATTCACAATATTGTCCTCATGATGCGTGTGATGTTTCACATGGTCTAATGCTTCGGTTGAAAGAGGTTTTCATAAACTACCGTAGGGATACATGAACTCTTCCAAACTTGAAAGCTTGATGTGTGTATATAAAGATGCAATATCACACATTTAAGATGTTTTTATAGAGTTTTGTTTTTTTACATTTTGATTACATTAAATATTTTTTATCATTTAGTGTTTAAATTGTACATGTCTGGAAAGTGTGCATATTTTAGCTTTGTTATCCGCGAGCACCGCATGTTCACAAATATGAAAGAATGTCCGCTTTGGAATTGCGAGTATGACGCAATAAATATGACATACATGTCAAATGCTCGCCAGGTTCAATTTCTGATCTAAGTGCTCCATTCAAATCTCTGTGGTCCAATTACAATTCCTATTGCAGACAATTCCCGTCCTCCACTACTATAGACAAGACCAAAATGTTACCTCTTCTGTGACTTCTAATGATCATATACTGCCTCTATTTCCCTTTCTACACCATCTCCCACATGCCTTCAGTTGTCTTCCTCCCCTGCCAGCTACTCGCACTCTCAGCACTTCTCCACAGCCACAATTCAAATATCTCCACCGTATTTTCCTCTTTATTATTTGATTAAAAATGTTGAAAACGTTTAGATCCATACAAAATCACTCAGGTCATTCGATTTACACATTTTTGTCCCAGGTAGTTGTGGCATTCGTTGCAATCTTTAGTCTGACTTCTTCTGGTCCGGTATTTATTAAATCGTATCTATATACTACATTCACGATTACACAGTTACGTTCGGGACAGACAAAGTCTAGGCCTCCAATACAGTTACGTGTCAAATTGCGGAGCAGATATGGACTGCTGGTTCTCTTGGCACAATCACCCCGCCGTATCTCCTCCGTCCGCGCGTCGAGTTCCGATTGATTGTTTCGATCTCGCGAATAGCCTCCAACAGATTGCGGACCTCCCGACGTCTGAGGTCGTTCTGAAGGGCCTCCCGCAGGAGTTTCCCGGGTCCCCATCGACCGGTTGGGGCTGCGGGGGAGGAGGTGCTGCTTGGCCTGAAGGAGGAGTCGACTGCGACCTTGACCTTCTTGTTGCTGGAGGAGCTTGTCGCGTGCTTTTTTGGCGTGGCTGGACAGAGGTAAATAGGAGGAAGATCCGACGGCCACGATGCCACTGACAACGAGGAAGAGGAGGAGGAGAATGTTGTTGACGTCGTTGATGATGGAATATCATCGCGATGATTCTTCAACTGATAGAATTTGTGGAGAGGTGGCTCTGAGCAGGAGACTGCAGTGCTCCACCAGTTCGTGGGTTTCCTCCGTGACTTGAGCTGACCCAAGAAGCGGCGTCGATTGTCGCCACCTCCAAGGAGCTGCGGTTGCCTTGACATCGGTCGAAACAGCACCCTCGCCATCTGGCAGAGGTCACTGGTGGGCCCTACATCGGCGGCTGTTGGTTGCAGCTGCGGCAAAGGGGCGGTCTGTAGGGAGTCGGCCAGCTCGGGAAGAGATGGGACCAGTAGTTTTCGGTGGTGGTGTCGTTGGCGAGTACTTTTGCCCCAGCAGGTAAGCGTCGCCGTTTGGTTCCCCTTGGTGGCACTCGTCGCATCCACGACGCCAGTGTTGGTGTCATTGAGGACGAAACATCCTAGTCCGGTCACTACCGCTTTCATTTTCGTCGATCTTTTCGATTGGTCGTTGTTGCCTAGCAACGGATTTACCGCCTTCGCCGCCGTCCGCGATTGCACAGCTTTGGCAGCCAACCTCCGCGCCCGATTAGTTTGATCGAAACGTTGGAGATATTTGGCAGTGGCGGCAGCAGCGATGTTAGTTGAGTATGGGCTGTGGTGGTTCTCCTTATTGTCTTCCAACTCAAATCTCAGACAGCGCAGTTTGGACAGGTAGGAAGAGCTGTCCAGAGGGGATTGGTTGCCATTCCAGTTCGGAACGCTTCTTTGCAACACGAAATTGCTTCGTTCCGCGCTGATCTGGTTGATTCTGCACACAAATAGATATACTAAAATTAATGTATAGAACTATTTTTAATCAAGGCTACATAGAAATACATTATATATGCGATATGATCCGAGTGGCCAAAAACTTCGACTATAGGTCATGATGAGGCCATATACTACTGCATGTAGACCTACGAGTTTTGATCAACGTATGTAACAAGTCTATCTAATGTAATAATGAGTGATCTACTAAAAAGTGAGTATTAATAATATAACCTTAGATATAATTAAAAAAGTAAGACTAGTTATTTAGACATATTGGAAAATGTCGTGCACCATAGGTACGTTAGATAAATATCACAAATATGGCAAAATGTGATCAAATATGAATGATATACTTACACAATCCATTTTTAAACGACCCAATTCGTGTTCAATATAAATTGCAACTAATCCAATTGGAAAAAAGAGGTCACAAACTCCTCATCAAGATCTTCTCTTGTCATAAACGTTTTATGTTTTCGTTGCATTTGCAATCTCGGAAAAATATACCGATCGCAGACGTTATGGTGTCTGGAAAATACCTATTGGTTGTTTTAGCTGCCGAGAACAATTTGTTGACTCAAGAAATAATAATAATAAATATATTTATCCACAGTCATCTGCATAAATGCATTCGGAGTGGGTATATACAAAACGAGAAAAGGTGTTCACAGTTTAATTACAAGCTGGAAAATAAGTATAGGTTTTCAAGTCACGCTTATATGCACTATAGTGATCGATTCGTCTGACATCACCGCAGGCAGGGCGCTGAGGTCTATAGCGTTATCGTGCATCAAAATTGCATTACGAAATGTCATCGCACTCTTCTTGCTGTTCTGGGTTCATATAGGAATCAAATCTTTTGAAATTCTTCGCATTACTGAAATCGGAATACACATCTGAACCGATGGTTTATTTTCCTTTTTGAATTTTAAAATGGTACAGTCCATTGAAATGAACAGGTACTAAAGCATAAATTTGCCGTCAAAATTTGACTACCATGCCGCCATACATTTTTTAATCACCCTTTCGAGTAAGGTGATTTATTCGACGACATGTGTTAAAAACGCACTATTTAATAGATTATAATCATCTATAGTTATACAGAAATGTGGCCATTTCCTCAGCTAATTTTGAGAGAAAAAACAAAATCGATTGATTTTACAGCAATCTCTTGCTGTAACTAATATGTGTCATTCATTGGAACCGGTATAGAGTGATGGGAATATTCCGAACAATTCGTGCACTGATAATTTGAAAATGAGTGAGAGGCAAAGTATTTTCAGTCATGGAATAATGTCATACAAAATATATGGTCGCAGAAAGCAACAGATTGACCCTATGTTATATATAGAGATGCGATATAATTGTATCTTCATATCAAGTTTAGACTACAACCAATCGCAAACTTTGCTGTATAATTGCTGCATGTTATATTAAGTATATGAGTATTGTAAGTTTTATGAAGAAAAAACTATATTACAAACTGCTGGCCAACGACAGCTCTCGAACCCGCCGCAGTCTTCTAGTGAGTAAGAATACGCCTTATCCATTATAGGCCACCAATCTCAAATATCAAACGACTTTTTTACATAAATGTATAACGAGGACGCATCTAAATAAATAAATATAAATATTTTACTCACCTCTCATATTGATAACGCAATTCCAACATTTTTTTGTATCTCTTTTTGACAAGTGGGGGAAATTATTGTTCAGATGGAATTATATGCCTCTTGATCGATTGCCGGCTATCTGCACCTCACTCAGCTTTCCCACGTGATGTTGTGCAAGTGTCTCTCCTCACCGCGGACAACCAGAATTACACTTCCGGGCACACAGAAGTGATTCTATTCAACAGGTGTGTGCGTGCCCAGTGGAGCAGGAGTCACGCGAATGTGCATAAAGCACTTCTGCGCGTCACTACACAGTATAGGCATTGCGACCCAATTAGCATTGTTTCGTGTGTTGTTAGGAAGAACGTTTCTGGGGAATTTTCCTGTCACTCCGGCATCACCTTCACGACCTCGACTCTGCTGAGCAGGAAAAGAAAACTATGTCCGTAATAAAGAAGAACAATTTCCCGTCTTCATTGATTCCTTATAGTCGTCCCATCTTGGAAAATATTTGAAAGTGAATCACAGCCGCTTGACACTATTCTACAATATATGGCTCATATTGAAACTTGCCGGGAATTAGGAATGTAATTTTGACAATGAGAAAAATAAATACGGTAAAAATATTCAGCCCAAGGCCGTCTACAGCACCACTTTGAGTGGGTATTTACCTGCAGAGTCTAACCCTCACCTCACTTGATCACCTTCTCTTGAGGACAATCGTGAAACCTCCAGTGCCTCTGCG